>PVIH01004505.1:0-21196 GCA_004025045.1 Sigmodon hispidus
GATGCGGAGCAAGGGGAACACTCCTCCATTGTTGGTGGGAGTGTAAGCTTGTTCAGCCACTTTGGAATACAATATGGAGGTTTCTCAGAAAATTGAGAATCAATCTCCCCAAGGACCCAGCAATACCACTTCTGGGTATATACCCTAAAGAGGCACATTCACACTCCAAAGGTATTAGCTCAACTATGTTCATAGCACCTGGAAACAACCTAGATGTCCCTCAACTGAAGAATGGATTAACAAACTGTGGTACATCTACACAATGGAATACTACTCAGCAGTAAGGAAAAATGATATTCTAAAATTCACAGGCAAATGGATGGATTTGGAGAATATCCTCCTGAGCGAAGTCTCACAAACTCAGAGAGATAAGCAGGGGATGTAATCACTCACTAGTGGTCTCTAAACAAACAAACAAGAAAAAAAGCCAAACATGCCCAAGCGGCAACCACAACCACGGAACAGCTTGGGATCAGAAACACCCTGGACTGACCCTTTGGATCCCACTCCACCTAGAGGAACACCTGACTCACTCTTGAGGGAGGGGGGAAAGAACTGGATTTGGCCAGAATTGGAGACTGATCTAAGCATTACTGGGTCAGTGGGACCATAGGACTGTCTGCTCCCTGCCCAGGGAGGGGATGGGGAGTTACAGAGGAAAAAAATGACCAGATGTGTTGGGAGGGGGAAGAGACTTTGAATAAGGATATACAGGGATGGAAAAAAAAATTCAGAGGGAAAGATGAACACAAAGAAAATATAGGTGTAGCAATCTTATTTGTATTTCTTCCCTTGATAAGCCATGCTTATCATTCCTATCCTCTGTATAGTTATTGTTAACTCTTCCACATTTTAAATTCTTTTTACTGTGGTTTTTTTTTGATAAATACAAAATAAAGAAGGAAGGAAAAAAAAAAAGAAATATTGGGTCCACTGTCTTTAAGTGCCTTTCAAATCTTTCATGAGAGAGAAAAGTATAACAAATAAGCAAGACAGAAGCTTCCAATGCTGACAATCATTACATAAAACAATGTCAGATAAAGAAGCTTCTGAAAGACTAGTAATAGACAATGAAAATAAAGAAAAATGATGGAAATAGAACCTTGGTAAATATCTAAAATTAAGGTACAAGAAAATGTAAACAGTGCCATAAACATGCACAAAAGGAGACAAATAAAAGTGTCTGAACATTTCAGTCACAAAAATATGCTAAGCATCACAACTGAGGGTGAAAGTTCCACCAAACAGGAAGTTCAGAGAAAAGGAAACATGAGCAGGAGTCAGCCTGGTTACCAGTGGAGCAGAGCTGTTATAGCTGTATCCTGGTTTATTGTTGTTAGCTATTATTTACTCCATCTAACCAGTGTTATTTACAGATAGTGATAAGATCCACTATAGGAAGCCATGTGGATTAACATATTTAAAGTGATGAGCTCACTGCCTGACACAAGGTCTATGGGAATCTTTGTTGATGTTAACATTATTTCAAACAATTAATATATATATGCAGAATAATATATAAATCTTTGCAAAAAAAAGAATAAAATAATTCAAGGAGAAAAATGATACCACTTCCAGAGAAATGGGAGTATAGGCAACTTTGTTTTTGATATTTCCCTATATCAATGCTAAAATTAAAATTATGTATCAAATATCTACAAAGAAACTCAGACCTAAGGCCCAGGAAATATGGCAGAAGTTTATAAAAACCAGAAGACCAAGAAGTTTGCTGTGAGATTGAGTCTCCTAGTAATGTCAGAAGCTACCTATAAAATCTCACCAACATGGCTGCCTTAGAAGCTAAACAGAATAACAGCAATAAACATGGTAAAATGGATGAGTAGGGGACCATGAGTTCTTACTTTATACAAAGAACCACAGGCTGAGAGAAATGCTGAGAGTGAGGATAGTCTTCCTAAGGGAAGAGCACACCAATTCATTATTCAATACCAAATGACCAGCCATTAAAACATACAATTAACAAGCCTAAAAAGGTCGTGTTTATGTATTTCAAAACAAGGAGTAGTATAATATGGAAAAGTTTGAAAGAAGTAAAGAAACAGTAGAAATGATGTAATTGTATTATAATCTCAAAAAATAAAACATACTCTATCAAATATGTGGATAGTTACAACATAGACAGTAGTAACAAAGACATTACAATTCTTATCAAAGCCTAGACAGTTTTACAAAATCCCATGGACACTCATACTGCAATGATTATCATTGTCTGGACTGAGATACATCTACTGATAAACTGTGTCTTTAGATGTGTATCTATGAAGGTGTTTCCAGAAACAACTGGTATGAAAGTCAAAAAAATAAAATAGAAGATTCAACAGTGGTATGGATGGCACCACCCAATAGGCTGGGGCTTTGCAGAACAAAAGCTGGAAGCAAGAAGCCCTTATGTAGACGGAGTCTCCTTGGGTGGGTACACAGTTGGCTCCAACTGTTGTTCGTGGATATCAGAGTCCGGACTCTAATCATGAACATGGACCTGCAGCAATAATTTTTAAGGAGTTTCCTGGCCTTTAACCTTAGAACAAACCCGCTTGGTTCTTCTGTTCTGAGACTTACAGCTTTTTGAATGGAACAGCAAGAGCTTTATACCGATCTCAGTCTGCAGTTATCCACTGTGAGACTGTTCCGGCTCTGTGTATAACTCAAGCTCTAATTTCTACAATTCTGCTTCTCTGAAGAACAATCACCACTATTCCTGTTCCATTAAATATGGAGTCAAGCTGGGCCTGGTAGCACATGCCCTTAATCCAAGGACATCTGAGGCAGAAGTTGGGGGAACTCTATTGGTTCAAGGTCACCCTAGTCAACACAGAGAGTTCCAGAACACACAGAGCTGATTACTGAGACCCTTTCTCAACAAAACGCAACAACAAAACTAGACAATATCCACTTAGTGCACTGGAGGGACTTTTTAAAATTCCTCCCAACTCGGTAATTATGAGACTTGGTAAATCAAGTAAGTATTAGTCAAGCTTAATAATTAGCCTTATGGTCTAGATGATGTTAAGAAGTAATGTATTACATTTATAAAGTAATTCATTCACCCCAAAGGAACATTATAGAATAATCTAAACAACACATGTCATCACTTGAAGTAAGAACAATCTATGCTTCCACAATAATTTCACCTTAACTCTGTACATCAATCATCTTGTAGTTAGTAAAGAAAATGTTTCCTTCTCAATTATGCAAATGTTCATAACTATGAATAAAAAATAGAAAATAAAAATTTATTATAATAAGTGTAAGATTCTTTTAAAAAAAATTAACACATGATCTAGTTTCCCACTATCTCAGTATTTTGGTAACATTCTGTTGGTACTGTATTCTTGTTCTGTGGCTTCACAAATCTTTAATTCACATAAAAGTGCAGTCAATACCCTACCCTTGACTATGAAAGTTCTCTTTGTCTATGATTACAGCTGGCATAGCTAAGCTGGCCACCTGTTATCAATTATTTTATTTATCATCATAGAATATTTTGTCCTGCTTTATAAAGCCTTTCAAGTGAAGACTGACTGGAATTTTTTCTTCTTCCCTTTTATAATTAAAATCAAAAGAAATTAATATAGAAGTGGGTTTCTTTTTTAAATTTTGCCAACCAGCTAGTGTGTTATACTTGTAAACAAAATAATCCATATTTTGTATCAGTAAGCGACCTATCAGCCATCTCTTTTTAGCATAGCCCAGGAGGTAGAGCAGGGGTCATGAAGTTGTAGGGTGCCAATTTATCCTGTCTCGGTGCCTCTGCTAGATTCTTTTGTAAGTAACATTTTTGAAACATCAAAAATTTGTGTCAAATTCTAAGGACTTAAATAAATTAAATAGTAAATGGATCTACCATTTAAAAATAATTTATGAGGGAGAAATAAAACTGTATATGATGAAAGTCATGTTTTCAGGAACATGAGTTAAAATTTAGAAGCAAAATTAATAAGTATTCAATAATTAGATATGAACAAAATACCCACCAATTGGAAACTGTCCATAAATGCAGTGAGGGTGGGAGAAGAGATCAGCCATAAAAATCAGAAGAACATTATGGGCTACACAGCAGGCTTCCCAGAGTATGAAAGAACATGAGGGAGAAATTCCCTCAATCATTTCTCCCAAAGGACACAAAACTCCAGGACCTGGGAAGATTACCAGAAATTAGTTCAAGCCCACCACATCCTTTAGATAGGCCACTATCTATTCCTTCATAGATTTTGTTTTTCAACTAGGACAACAAAATTTAATTCATTTTATAATTCTGTTAAATTTATGAATTAGATGAGGAATTTATATGAGCAACATAATTACTAGACTAAAATAAGTAAACTTTAGAATATTTCTCCTTTGAAATAAATGCACGTTTTTCTTTAGTTCATGTAGTTTCAAAGTGATTCTCAAAAATTCTTAGCTAGGTGCTTTTGTGAGATTCATAACACTGTTAGCAGGCATATCTCTGGCATTATTGCCTGCTTTTGAGATTATTTTTTACTCCTTCTTTGTTGCCTTGTCCAGCTATGATATGACAGTTTCACCATGTCTTACTGTATCTTATTTTGTTCTGTTTGGCTGTAGTCTCCTGGAAGTCTATTCTTTTCTAAAGAGGAAATAGGAGGGGAGTAGATCTGGGGAAGATGGGAAATGGGGAAACTGTGGTGGAAATGTATTATATAAGAAAAGAATAAGTAATGTCCATCTTGGTCCCTTTTAACTTATTTTAGTTTAAAGTCTACTTTGTTAGATATTAGGATGGCAACTCCAGCTTGTTATAAAGATACATATATATCAATACATCTTTAGCCATTCGAGAAATGCAAATCAAAACAACTTTGAGATACCACCTGACATCTGTCAGATTGGCTAAGATAAAAGACAAAGATGACAGCCTATGCTGGAGAGGTTGCAGAGAAAGGGGAACACTCCTCCATTGTTGGTAGGAGTGTAAGCTTGTTCAGCTACTCTGGAATGCAGTATGGCAGTTTCTCAGAAAACTGGGAATCAATCTCCACAAGGATCCAGCAATCCCACTTCTGGGTGTATACCCTAAAAAACCACACTTGCAGTCCAAAGGCTAATAACTGTGTTCATAACAGCATTATTTGTAATAGCAAGATCAACTGTGTTCATAACAGCATTATTTGTAATAGCAAGATCCTGGAAACAACCTAGATGCCCCTCAACTGAAGAATAGATTAACAAACTGTGATATATCTACACAATGGAGTACTACTCAGCAGCAAGAAAAAATGATATCTTAAAATTTGCAGGCAAATAGATGGATTTGGAGAATATCCTCTTGAGTGAGGTATCACAAACCCAGAAAGATAACCAGGGGATGTACTCACTCATTAGTGGACTCTAAACAAAAAAGCAAAAAGCAAAACATGTCCAAGCTGCAAACCACAACCACTGAACAGCTTGGTATCTGAAACACCTTGGAGTGGCCACTTGGATCCCACTCCCACCAGAGGAACACCTGACCCAGTCTTGATGTTGGGGTAAGGAAAGCAGATCTGCCAGGAGTAGATGCTGAACTAAACCACATTGGGACCTTGGGACCTCCTGCCCTTGCTGGGGAGGAGATAAAGCAATGTGGAGAAGAGAGAGTGACTGGAAGGGTGGGAGGGTGAAGGGAGCTTGACCAAGGATATACATGGATAAAAAATATGACTTTATTCATAAAAAATAAATTATTAATAAGATAAAATAAAATAAAAAGAATAAATTTTCACATTAGCACCATATCAAATGGGATGCTGTTGTAAAGCTCATTTCAATGCTGCCAATGAGCAGATAATTTGCTGGTAAATGTAATAATTTGACCCATGTTTAATTGTAGGTGATAAATCGTAAGTAGGTGATAATTTTACTTTCTAACATCAATATTTGTATTTAACATGAACTATAATTATGTATATCACCATCTCTATTTTAGTTGCAATATATTGCAAAGTAGCATGTTCTTTAATACTATGCATTGGGCACCAAGTAGGGGCTGTCAGATATAGACACATGTTTTGTGAAAGATAATCTATTATTTTAAATGCTTCACTAGTTACATTTGGTATTTTATCTGTCTTGGTAGAAGAAAATTTGAAAGCCATAAGAAAACCTGGTTTGGCTAAAGAAGTATAACAAACATTGACCCAGATAACAATATATAGGTCAAAATGCAGGATAGAAAGAAGTGAAATCATGCACAGGCTATTGACTGTTGGAGGGCTTAATAGACGTCATTTGTTTGATGAATGGAAAGCAACAAAACGGAGCTTAAAACTTTATAGAAAGAAATACTAGGGTATGGTATACTTTGTTCTGTAGGTTATTTATGGTAGATTTAAAAGAGTGAGGTGACTGTTAAAACCAAGTTGCAGAAAACACTATTCAGTCCTCATAGATCTCAGAGATATAAGCACAGTTCAACTAGAAGGTAGAATAGTCTACTCAACTTGTGCAAGCCAGAGCAAAAGAGAGTGTTCAGGGCCAGTACTTTTCCTCATAGCAGGAAGTCTGAAAATCCAACATTTTGAATGGGTAGCATTTTGAATGAATGGAAAATCGTAACTACATATGAAGTTAATTATCAATATTTCTTCCTTCTGCCATGGTAGGCATTATTAGTAATAGAATTCTCTAGGTAAAGAGACATTTCCGATATTTCTTCTGATCACTATTAGCAGGACTAATGGAGGTACATTTTTTTCAATTGGTAGCCAAGAATCAACTTTCATGATCCTACATAGTTGTGACTACTACTTCCAGCATGTTTAACACAATCAGAGTTTCATCACCTAGAAATGGGACTGGCATGCTCCCCTTTAGGATTTGGTGGGCATGAGGGGATTATAGAAGATTAAAACAATATAATAGGGGTGTAAGTACTATGTACAGATGTAGTCACCATGTCTAAAATTTTTAGTCTCAGTACTGTATACATAATAAATAAATAAATCTCTTTTTTGTTTGAAAACAAAAAAAGAAAAAATTATTTTCAGTTTTAAAAATGCTGTGCTCAGGTTTATTTTATCATCATTATTTTATACACAAAAGGCCAAGCTTCCTGTGGCCCAAAAAAATAATTCCTATAGCTTTCTAGCCAGGCTTACACCAACCTCACAGCAAACACTAGCTATGTATGCTGTCCACAGACTGTAAAGGAACATTGCCAGTGTAACATGCTGTTGTAGTTAACTGTATGACATTTGATTCTATGTTGACTTCAAAGTTATGTAACTGATAATATAAGCTGACAAGGATCATAGTGTGTCTGTTCCCATCCTTTGCCTAAATTTTGAGAACTGTAAAATAGGAAAAAAGCATATTGAACATTGTTGATGAGATTTGACATATCTAAACAGTGTTTATAAAAAATACACCATTATAATATATATGCAATCATAATTTCTAGTAGATAATTTATCTATTTTACTCAATAATCAAGTTATATAACAACTATATGTAGAAATTTTTCTCCACTGTGGTGATTGAATAAGAATGGTCCTCCCAGGCTCATATGTTTGAATCCTTGGTTACCAGGGAATGGAAGTTATTTAAAAGGATTAGAAGGATTAGCAGGTATGGACTTGGAGAAAGTCTATCACTGTGAGTAGCATTTGAGGTTTCAAAACCCCAAGCCAGGCAGCTTCTCTCTCTCTCTCTCTCTCTCTCTCTCTCTCTCTCTCTCTCTCTCTCTCTCTCTCTCTCTCCTTCTCTCTCTCTCCCTCTCTCTCTCTCTGTCTAGATGTAGCTTTCAGCTATTTTCCCAGCACATGCCTTCATGCCACCATGTTTGCTGTGATAATAATGGTCTAAATCTCTGACTGTAAACAAGCTTCCAGTTATGTTTTCTCTCATTAAAAAAAAAATGCCTTGGTCATAGTTTCTCTAGAACACTCACTAAGATAATTGCAAAATATTTTATTTCTAGTTCCCAATAACAATTTTGTTTATTGATTATCTCATTTTTTTGAAATTTTCAGATCAAATGCATATACGCTGGAAAATTTATGGTTTTCTCTCTCTTTTTTTCATTTATTAGATAGCACTTAAGCTACCACTTAAAAATGACAAGGTTGATTAAGCAACTTCAGGAAGTATTAAAATATAACTTTGGTTAAGATTAGATAAATATCAATGTGAAGAATCTCCTGCCCACCATCACTACCAGACTTACAAACTAGTGAGGTTGTGTTAATGGAGCTAGAAAGTAGAGACCCTTCCCAATGACTGTCCCCAATTACCTGAATCACTGACATTTATGTGATATGGCTCATCTGTGTTTAACAAGCCAGTGACTCTGAACTATAGATAGATCCACCAAGGGTCTTGAAGGACAATACATAATTAGATTCTACCCTATATCAAATAACAGGATTGATATTCTATTACCACTGGAATCTCCTTTTCACTTTTCATTCTGTGACCTAACTGATGATTCAAAATAAGTCTCACAAAGGCAAGTCTTAATGTTAAGATGCATATTGTCCAATGTAGTTGTATATTTTATATATAATAAAAATATCCTGGAACGTCAGAGGACAGAATCACCCACAGCCAAGCCCTGAAGGCCAGAGAGTGGTGCCTCACATCTATAATCCCATTACTCCAGAGACCCACACCTATAATCTCATCACTCAGGAGACAGAGATCTGTCTGATCTCTGTGAGTTCAGGCCTAACATTCAGGCAGTGATAGTTCACACCTTTAATTCTAGCTCTTAGGAGAGTTGAACCAAGAAGTAAAATAACTGGGCAGGAAAAGAAATATAAGGCAGGAAAGAAGTTCAGCTAAGAGACTTGTTAGTCTGAGGACCCTTGAAGATAGGATTACCCTGTTGGGCATGAGGAGGCTGCTGAATGAGAATTGGCTGTGGTTTGTTCCCTATCTCTCTGATATTCCAGGTTTTCCCCAGTATTCGGCTCTGGGTGTATATTAAGTACTAAACAGAATTTGAGCAATAGTCCAATTCTGTAAAGTAAACTTAATATCAATTAATATATTTCTTCTAGTTGGTTGTAGTACAATATTACTAAGTTTTGAAATTTCAAAGATAAAGGAGGACTTTTGATTGAAATTCTGTTCTTTGATGCAGAACAGACACTAATGTTTTACTGGAGAATAATTCAACTCCTTCACAGGTAACCAAGACTCATATAAATGAGTAAGTATATCAATATTATTACTCTTTTATCTTGAACAGCACTATTCAGAAGATAACCTATTTGAACCAATGAACAGTAGCAATCTGAAATATGACAAATATAGAATTCTGCCTCAATTAAATAATAGGTCTCATTATCAGACTGCATGGTTATGCATTATAGATATGTCATAAGAGGGTACACTGTCATGAATTTTATTCATCAGTAAATATTAATTCAAAAATCTCATACATCTGTGAGAATATATAAATGTAAAGGAACATAAAGGTTTTGTTCCATTATCTCACTTCTGGTACTCATACTAATAGCCTTTCCATTTCAATTATATTCTTATTCTCAGTAAAATTAAAGATAAAATTGGTATGTGGCACTGTAGATGGACTTGCAGAAGAAGCATTGCTAAGCCACTGTTACTCCTCTGTCAAGCTCCTTATGTGTGGAGTCTTATTTACAAGACCGGTTCCCATTTTGTTTGCAAAGGTGCCAATAATGGACGTTACATTGGCACAAAAAGGGATAACTGTATCACTGATGTCAATCTCTCCTATACAAAGGAAGGTAGTCACAATTATTTTAAGGTCTTAAGTGACTAAGACACCCATCAGTGAGCTTCCTCATCAATGACCACAGCCTGTATTACCTGCTGTAAGATACACAGCATCAATCAGAAGGAAAAATAGATCCTTGAGCATGATGAGCTGATGCCATAGTAAGAATACAAAACAATTATGATATCACTGGGCAATAATAGAAAACAGGAGATCATTCTGATACATTTCTAGTATAGGTTCTCCTTAACCTTTTTCTCTTCAAAGCAATATCATATTCTTAAAATAGGAAAATTAGATTAGATTCCTGTTCTGGAATATCAAAAAGTTTAGATTAAAACAACATTTTAAGGCTGAGGATAGTGGCACATGCCTTTAATCCCAGCACTTGGAGGCAAAGACAGATAGACCTCTGAGTTTGAGGCCAGTCTGATCTGCATAGCAAAGCCAAGATAACTAGGACTCTGCAGAGAGACCCTTTCTAAAAAAAAAAAAATTATGCAGATAAAATATTTCAGTATGGTCAAGTATCTATGGATACAAGATTCAGAATAAGGGCTGATCTCCATAGACTGACCAGGAGACTCCCAGGAAAGGCACAGAGCAGATAAGGTGTGAAAGACTGCAAGGTGGAGCAGACTAGGGACTTAGAACTCCTTTGGGAGATAGGAATGGGTCTAGGGAGCCAAGAACAGAGAGAACAAAGCAGTAACAGTAACATTACATTCATCCAGTAGCTCTTGAAACCAATGTGACTAATGTCAGGTTCTGTCTAAGTCTGTAAACTGGCTCTCTGTAACAAGGTGGCCAGTGAAATGTAGCCCTAATGAGAAGCTGAGTTCCGTTAGTAGGTTATTTCCATCACATTATGTTTAGGAGTTATTGAAATGTATTTTAAAACTCAGTGTAAAGAACAAATAGTATTTTACAATAGTATGTGTTTTTGGACTTTACATTGTTTAAATGTTATGCTAGATTCTTCTCATGGGGTAACTAAAAGAAATAAACCAAGTTCAAAGAAAGCTTTGAATTAGATATTATACATTTCTAGATTAAAAAATAGGCAAGTGTGCATTCATTTTTCCAGTCCCTCTTACTCCCCTAAAAAGTAGAGAATATGAGCATAAGATTCAGCTCAAGGATTCCATCCTGGTACAAAATTTTAGGATCTTGAATCAGACCAGCTTCGTAATGTCTAAGCTCCTACCCCAGGAAGCTGTTCTAAACTGCAAGTGGTGAGCTTGTCCTGCTTTTGGAAGAAGCCTTGACCCCTTCTTCCTCTGAAGGCACTGTGGATATTAAAGTTTGTCATGAGCGAGAAGTCTCAGTTTGAGTTTTACTCTGTGTGAACCTTATTCCTGCAATAGAGCACCTCTCACCTTAGTTGAAACTCACCAAATCCTGATTTTTGTCCTACACTGTAGCCAATTGTCAGGAGCCACACTAACCTAACCTGTGGCAAGCCTCTACTTCTCCACCTACTAACACAAAAGACCAGAAGTTTCCAATTAGAAGGCATTGAAATTAGACTCTGAGTCTCTATCCATTGTTCTCAGGGACAGCTCATGTTGATATCTTTATTCTAAAACTATCAGGAGTCAGCCCTGAGAATTACACAAGGGTGGCTTCAGGTTCTCAGTAATCACACAGGAAAATCATATATCACTCCCTAGTGCTTGGCAGCCACCAGAATCTTAGTCATGGCCTGTCTTTAAACTATGATTGTGTCAACAGCTCTTATAGGGAAGAGGATCTTAACATCACTTAAGAACAATTCTAAATTCTTAGCTATGATGCTAGAAAGGCTCTTGCTGCAAGCTATACATTTTTGTGTTTGTTTCTCATTGCTATTAACAAAGATAGCAGATAGGGTGACTCTGTGCAACATTCACTTGTTAGGGCTGTAAGTCCGGGATACTCTGCTGTGCTGTTTGCCTTGATGAAATTCATGATATTCTTGGGATTAATTCTTGGCTGAAGGCTCCTAATAATTCACTTATAAAGTTGCTCAGTTGCTGACCACTATTTCCTTGTAGCTTTGGTTTGAGGTCTGTTTCCTTGCTGGTTGGCGGCCACAGTCCACCCACGGCTCCTGGGGGCTGCGCACACTCTTTGACTCATGTCTCTCCATCTCCAGGAGAGCACATTGTATCCCACCTATCTTTGAGTTACTCTGTCTTCCTCTTTTGGCATCAATCATAAAAGTTTCTCTACTTTGAAAGATTTCTGTGGTTCTATTAATACAACCTAGATATCTAGATATCTCCTTTTTAAAGCTTATTCAAATGTTACAGGTTAATTGCATGGCCCCTATGAAAGTTATGTTCAGACTCCAACCTACATTATATCACACTGTGTTCTTATTGGGAAGGAGAGCCCACTAAAAAAAGAAGTCAAACATGACATTATAATGGTTGGGAAGTCCTAATGCAAAAATAGGGTGGCCCTGTGAAGGGCAGAAATATGTCAATGGGGTAGACATGCATTGGAGAAGATAACTCAATACATACTGGCCAAGACTGGTCTGATTAAATAGCAATATGGGAAATGCCATGGATTCCTTGACACCATCATGTGTTACGAAGAGGAAATAGGGTATTCCATCCAGATTCTGAACTTGATCCTGTTGTCTCATTCAGATATTTTGCATACATGTTAGTGAGGCAATTTATGTTGTTTTTAAGCCACCCAGTTTTGAGTATATTTCTGGAGTAGCCTGAGAATGTACACTGTTGTAAATCTGACTTTTTGTCCCAGTGACAAAACACCTTACAGAACAATTTAAAGGGAAGAATGACATATTGTGGCTCAGGTTTAGGGATTTCAGTTGATAAGCAATTGGGTAGGATACAGTGACAACTGGAAATAATCAGCAGAAAGACTATTTACAGTTTACAGGATGGAATCCAGAAAAATAGGGAGAGAGGATGTGAGAGAAGGGGAAACAGAGAGACACAGAGAGACAGATGGAGAGGGGGGGCATCCAAGAAAGCCACCAAAGACACATCCCAATGACTCATTCTTCCAAAGAGGCTCCAACATCCCAAAGCAGCAGCAGCAGCTAGAGCTCAATCCTTCCACATCATGAGCCTATAGAGAACATGTCACATGTAAACCACATAACACCATATACCACATAACACACCAGAGCCAAAAAAGTGCTATCAGATTTAGAGGCTCCAAGGATTATGAAAGGTAGACTTTGTAGAAGTTCTTTCTACCATTTATACCCCATAGCCTTTCAAAGAACATGTGAAAAACTATTTTGTTATCAGTTTTTCAAAAATTCTTTCTCTTGTCCAATCTTTCTCTTTGAAAAGAACAGAGATCACCAATTCTGTCTTGGGCCAATGCTCTGCATTCATGTTCCCTGAGAGACTTTGATTTGGTCAGCTAATATTATTTCTCTTGCATAAAATGAGGGGATAAACAAAGAAAAGCTCCTGAATTCTTCTGGCAAGTTTCCAAAACCACATCTGAAGGGCATCTATATAACTCAAGTGCTAGATGTTCTGTAAATGAAAGTATAGTGATAACTCAAGAAACTAGAGCCCCAAAACCTAAATAACACCATTAAAAATGGAACTCAGAACTAAAAAGGGAATTCTCAGCAGAAGAATTACAAATGGCTGAAAGGCACTTGAAAAACTGTTCAACATCTTTAGTTATCAGAAAAATGCAAATGAAAACAACTTTGAGATACCACCTGTCAGATTGGCTAAGATCAAAAACACCAATGACAGCCTATGCTGAAGAGGATGCAGAGCAAAGGAAATGCTCCTCTATTGTTGGGGGAGTGTAAACTTGTTCAGACACTCTGGGATGCAGTATGGCAGTTTGTCGGAAAACTGGGAATCAGTCTCCTCAAGGCATGTACCCAAAAGACACTCATTTGCACTCCAAAGGCACTAGCTTACCTATGTTCATAGCAGCATTATTTAGAATAGCAAGAACCTGGAAATAACCTAGATGTCCCTCAACTGAAAAATGGATTAACAAACTGTGGTACATCTACACAATGGAGTATTATTCCGCAGGAAAGAAAAATGACAACCTAAAATTTTCAGGCAAGTGGATGGATTTGGAGAATATCCCCCTGACTGAGGATATCCCCCTGAGTGAGAAAGATAACCATAGGATGTACTCATTCACTAGTGAACTTTAGACAAAAAGCAAAGAATACCCAAGCTGCAAACCACACTCCCAGAACAGCTTGGAACCAGAAGGAACTTAAGAGTCCTCTAGGAAGAGAAAATAGAGAAGATCTCCTTAGCTAATTTGAATCATAACAGGTTACAACCAAGAAGGGATGGGAACAAATCATGAGAGAAGGTGACAATTGAGTGAGAGGAACAACAAGGAGAGAGAAAGAAAAAGATGGAGATCTTAATAGAGGAAGCCAATGTGGAGTTAGGAAATGACCGGGTGCTAGGGAAGCCTCCAAGAACTCACAGAATGTCCCTGGCTAGGTCTACACCCAATAGTAAAGGTATTGCCTAGACTTGACTTCCTCTATAATCAAGTGAATAGTCACCCTAAGTGCCATCACAGAACTTACATCCAACAATGAATAGAGGTTAGAGGCAGGGATACATGGCTGAGCACTGGGCTGAGTTCCTGGTCCAGCTAAGAGCAGGAGAGGAGAGTCTAAATGAGTAAGGGGATAGGGATTATTAGGAAAACTCTCATAGTGATGTCTGGCTAGAACTCTGGGGAGTCCACTGAAGAACAGCCATCAGGAAGCCATCTGGAAAAAGAACTAGTTCCTCCAAGGATAAGATACTGACATGGACAGTATGAAGAGCCTCGAGTGGAGGGATCAGACTGTGTTTCTGTGCAGGGACTGGCACTTGGAGCCCATTCCCTCCAGAGGAATGCCTATCCCAGTCTAAATATTAAAGTGAGGAAATGGGACTTGCCTGGAGTGGATGCTGAGCCGATCCACCTTGGGACTTCTTGCCCTTTCTGGGGAGGGAATGGGGAGATGGGGAGGAGGGAGGCTGAAGGATGATCAGGAGGGGTTGGGGGGAAGAGGAGGGAACAAGGAGATACATGGATAAAAAAAGACTTTATTTTATAAATAAAATTTTTTAAAAAGTATAGTGGTACCTACAGATTGCACAAGACAATCTTGTACACAGGATTAAAACTAGAGAAATACTTTCCCTTAAGTGATACCAGATGCAAAAACACTTCATTTGCTAAATACAACATCTTAGTTGTATTTTCTGCTTGCTTGAAAGGAACATGATGAGTACTGAGAATTGTCTCTCAAATTCTCATCCATTTTTGTAATTACCCTACCTTGAAAGGAGGATATGGTGCCTCCCTGCAGCCGCAGTAAACTTTTTCTGTGTATTACTTCTAAAATCTATTTGTATCTACAGAAAGCCCACCCTGTTTCTCCTGTCTATTTCCAGATCTTTACATAAACTCTCTAATACTTAAGTACACCAATCTCTCTTCCTTTGCTAAAAGTTTTCCCTACACAGGACGTACTCTGTGAGAGCAACATCATTCAGTTCTGATCACTCATCCCTGTAGTCTGAAGCCCAAGGATCTAACTCTGATCACAAAAGGCTTTTCTACAAAATCATCGTTGGAAAAATGCCACAGCATTTGGGCCTATGAACAAACACTGCGGATCATAGGGTGCGTAAGCATGTTGTGTGCCTGTCTTCCAAGTACAGAGAATATAGAACAAACTACAGGTAAGAATAGAATCAATGTGACTCATTTGGATAATAAGTGACTGTCATGTGATCAAAATTATAAGTGAACAAAAGCCACTGTTTCAGAAAGGTTGGGATACTGAGGAAAGAAGATGAGAAAAGAGAGCCAAGAAGAAGCTAGATGACACAGTGCAGATACCATCAGAAGAAGAGGGATGGTTTCTGGCTCTGAGATACAGCTGAAGTTTCTCTTGATACTCCAGAGCTGCTGACTTAACAAGATGATAGGTAATGGGCCTTAATGGGTAGAAAAAAAAATACCTGTTCTTAATATTAGTCCAGACCACCTAAGATTATAGAATATTTGGCTTAATTTTTCTTACTTTCTAGTATTCCATGTTACATCTTGATGTAGTACATTAAACTCATCCTAAATACATAATTTCAACTAAAAATATTGAATTTCAAATAAAAAGATTTTTAATAGGGTTTGATATTTCATTAGAAGTATGCTGATTTTATAAAGGAGGGTTCTGATATTATAAAGTTTAAAGCATTTAAGCCACACTGTAAAGACATAAATCCCAAGAATGTTCAAAAACTCTTAGAAAATACAATGCAATGTTTGGAGCCATTTTTTTCAAATAATTTCATCTTGGATAGAACATAGTAATTTTGTCCAAGCAAACACCTATGCAACTGTTGCCAATATAAAAAAAATAGAAATTATTTCTTACATGCTCTTTCAAAATCTTTTCTTTTTCTTTGTAAATATAAATGCTATTCAAAATTTTGATGCTAGTCCAGACTTTTCCTTGTGTTATTTTTAATTTGTTTTTTGCTGTTATAGCTCCTTAATATTATGACTGTAACTCAGTTCTTTATATGCTTATTGCTGTTGCTATAGATTGCAACGTTATATTTGTCTAATATATTGTGAACAACATTTGGTTTTATTAACTGTGGTATGTTATAAAGAGTATAAAGAGTTCTGGTTTCAACTCCTACATGTAGAGATTGTAAATTGTTGATTCTTCTCTGTGCTTGGAGAAATCTACATGCATCAGAAATCACTGAAGCGGCAGCAAGCTCCTACCTCAACATCTGGAGACTCTAAAGCATCCAAAAAGGCACATTGGGGTGAACACAATATACTAGAGCCTGAAACAAAATCTGCTTTAATAGTGACAAGCTGATAGACATTGCATAAAGTGGACTAGCTCAGGAATGAAAAATTCTTACATTTTTCACTGGATACTTCTGGAAGAAGAAAAGAGGGATCACTGTATTTTCAGACCACTCCTCTTTGTGACAGACATTCTGTCCAGAGATAGGAAAGGAGCAGTTTCAGATATCTTCCAAATGCAAGAAGGAAATCCTCCTAGTTGTTTCCTCTTTCAGCCTTCTCTTCACACTGGGTGAAGGGGAGATGGAGAGTCAACAAAAATCACAACTTCAAAGAGGTGGATTGAGAGCACGAAGTCTCGATATGGGCATAAATGGGTGAGGTGGGGTAGGGATGCACTATTAGTGCATAAATGCTTTTTGAAGAAAACTTGTGAATCACAAAGTCCAAAGTACACATATCTTCTGAAAATCTGGTTTGAAAATTATAATTTAGCAATTATAAAATTTACCATCATATCAGCAGGGATCCAATATAATAGCAACACATCACAGCTGAAAATCTGCTTTTTTATTTTTTTTTGAAAAAATAATTAGGAAATCCCCTGAATCAAGAGTAGACAGAAAAACAAAGACATTATATAAATTAAAACTTCCAGCACTTGTAGCCATAGCAATCATAAACAAACAATATAGCCAAAGGAATACAAAATTCCTGATAAAGCCTGTTTACCTTGACTCTGATCAGCTGATATAATGTGCCTAACATTCAAGAAAAATTATACAAAAAGACAAATAGCACAATCAGTAAGCACAAATCAATCAACAGATCTGGCTTTAGCTCTGACACAGATTTTGAAATTCTCACATAAGGAGTTAAAATAACTATGCTAATGGCTCTCATAGAAATAGGAACTAACATACCAGTCAAAGAAATTGATAGTATAAACAGAGGCATGGGGTGGGTAGGAAAGAATAAAAAGAATATAAACATTGGGTCAAAAGCTCATTGACAGACTTCAGGAGTCTCATTACCCACATGAAATAGCCAGTGTGAGTGTTAGTAAACTTTTACATGCGTCAGTAGAATTAAAAAGCAGTAAGAACTATGAAGTAATGTGAAAATATATATAGAATTATACAGATTCACATGTATGTGTTTCACACATAATGTTTTCAAATTATTTCATATATATGAATTCTGTAGGAAGAAGAAACTGAAGTATATGACAGTTTTGAATCAAACAATGCTTATATGTGCCTGTCAGTCTGTGCATAGACATGTGTATTTCCACTGGCATTGCATAGCTTCACCTTCATGCCAGGCTTCCTCAAGCCTTGAATTCCAGTGACTATCAGAAAGTTCTTTTCCTCCAAGCCTGACATCCTATTTCTGGTGTCTGTGAAATACCGCTTATTTTAGACATTATCTATTGAAATGATTGTTCATGACTTTTGCCTTCTCCCATTGCTTATTTTCATCTTATTGGTAGGAGCGCTTCTGCAGTCTAGGTATAAATGTGTGCCCAGTCTTCTTGTTCACCCTGACTTGCTCTTTGCCTCTGCTCCTTTGATTCCATGGAGCTCTGAAAAGTGCTGCCAAGATCCCTGCCTCTCTGCCACTTCTTTCATGGTCAGCAGGTGATGCTTAGAAGGAGACCTGACCCACATGCTGCCCTTACTTCTCTGGATGGCTCCCACATCTTGACCCCATAATTCCTTGCCATTTGTGTTAGTTCACCAATGCTTTCAAGCAGATATTTTCATTTTTTCTTTCAACTTTTCTGGCTATTTTGAGCAGTCAAGTTGAACTGAATTATCTTATCTGTGATTACCAGGAGTGGAAGCCCCGGTGAGATGGAACCTGCTGTCACACTGTTGAAACTCTTCCCACTCAGCTGTAAAGAGCTTGTGTAGAATACTCGTGGCTCAACATGAAAACAATAAGTACTGAATCTGACCTCACTGTTTAATCTTATTTTATACAAAGAATATCATTGTATATAATACTTAGTATTTCAATATTCTAACTTCTGTTTAAAATCCTAGAAACACTAAGTGATTAATTACTGCTGTGTTATATCATCATTTGAATTTTTAACTCTTTTTTTACTAACATTACTATTTTTCCTTTATTTATTCTTCTCTCAAATAATACATCCAGACTATTCCCACTCCTTCCAGCCCCCTCCTCCATTTCCCTCTTCTCTAGATCCATTCCCTTTCCATTTTCCTTCAGAAAACTGAAGGCCTGTCAGGGATATCAACTGACCACAGCATAGCAAGATGCAATAAGACTATACACAAACCTTCATCTCAAAGCAGTCCATCAGAGGAAAGAGAGTCTCAAAAGCAGGCAAAAGAACCAGAGACCTCCCCCCAACTCTCACTGTTAGTAGTCTCAAAAAACCCTGAGCTAAACAACCACAGAACATATGCAGAGGACCTAGTACAGACCCAATGCAGTCTCCTTGATTATGCTTCAGTCTCTATGAGTCCCCATGAGCCCTGCTGAGAATACTCTATGGACTATGATCTTCCGGTATCCTCAGTTCCTCTGGCTCCTCCAATCCTTCCTCCCTTTCTTCTAAGGGGTTCCCCCAAATTCCTCCTAATGTTCGGCATGTGGGTCTCTGTTATCTGCTTCCATCAGCTACTGGAGGAAGCCTCTCCAATGACCACTGGGCTAGGCATTGATCTAGGAGCATATTAGAAAATCATGAGGAATCATTTCATTGACTTCCTTTTGTCAGTCATGATTGTATCTACGCTAGGATTCTGGGCCATCTAGCTTCCAGTTCCTGGCCATCCAGGTAGTGTCAGGCATGGGCTCCCTTTTTGGCTTAAGCCTCATGTTAGACCAGTTGTGATTTGCACACTCCTACAAGCTCTGATCCATCATTGCTCCAGCACATCTTGCAGGCAGGTCAGGTTGTAAGCTGAAGGTGTTACAGCAGAGTTGGTGTCCCAGTTCTATCACTGGAGGCCTTGGGTTACAGAAGATTGCTAGGCCAGACTCTATATCCTCTGCCACCAAGAGTCCTCACTAGGGTCACCCTTATAGGTTCCCAGAAGTTACATGTGTACAAGGTTTCTACATTGCCCTGTAAATGCCACTCTATTTCACTCAGATCTCCCTATACCCCCTCCCTCTCTCTCTCCCAATTCCTCCTTCCCAAAACTGATCTTCCTGTTTGCGTCTCCACCTGCCCCTAGTATACCAAGAAATGTATTTTATTTTCCCTTCCCAGGCAAATCCATAGGTCCCTCTAGATGCCTCCTGGGTTTGTGGATTTTGATTATCCTTTACTTGACAGCTAATATGCACTTATAAGTGAGCATATATCATGCTTGTCTTTTTAAATCTAGGTTACCCCATTTAGGATAATTTTTTTCTAGTTCCATTCATTTGCCCTCAAATTTTATGATGTCAGTTTTCTATCAGCTGAATAATACTCTATTGTGTAAATGTACCACATTTTCTGTATCTATTCTTCAACTGAGGGAAATCTAGGCTGTCTCCAGTTTCTGGATAGTATAAATAAAGTCACTGAACACAACTGAGCAAGTATCCTTGTGATAAGATAGAGCATTCTTTACATATTTGCACAAGAGTGTTTTAGCTCAGTCTTGACGTAGATCAACTTTCTGAAGAACTGCCATCTTAATTTCCGTAGAGGCTGTGCAAGTTTGCACTCCCTTCAGCAATGGAGGAGTGTTCCCCTTGCTACAGATTTTCACCAGCACTTGCTATCATGTGTGTTTTTAATCTTAGCCATTCTGACAAGAGACAGTACCCTTTCACTACATGAAGCTTTTTAGTTTTGTGAAGTCCCATTTTTTAATTATCTGTGCCTGTTCTATCAGTGTTCTATTTATGAAGTTGTCTCCTGTGCCAATGTATCCAAGGATATTCCCAACTGTCTCTTCTATCTGTCTCAGTGTGTCTGGTTTTATGTTGAGGTTTTTGATCCACTTAGACTTGAGTTTTGTGAAGGGTGATAGATATGAATCTATCTATATTAATAATAAAATGAATCTATTTATATTATTATACTTGCAGACATCCAGTTAGACCAACACCAATTGTTGAAGATGCTTTCTTTTTCTAATATGTTTTTCTGGCTTCTTCATGAAACATCAGGTGCCCACAGGTATGTGGATTTATGTCTTGTTCTTAAGTTTTATTTCATTGAATATTCTTGACCAACATAATATGAGCTTTCTCTTTAATCCATTTAAGCATGTGAAGAACTCTTCCAATTGTATAACTATAGACAATCTTGAACTACTTGGAATCTTATATTAAATTTTCTATTTTAAGATTCTGCATCTTTGGCAAAGGATCAGAATCTAAATTTTGATAAAGGAATGCTTAACTGGAAATAAAACTAAGTTAATTTGAATGTCATACCTTTATGCTAATTACATTAGTATGAGTACCTGTGGTCAAAATAGCAGGAGGCAGGGCAAATTAGAGAGTAAAAGTGCCATGTGAGTAACTTACAAAATAGAGTATTAGCAGGAAAATGCAAATGATTAGGAAAGAGTAAATGTTTAACTTAGGTGGATGAAATAATGTTCTAATTACTAAATCCATAATTCTCCCGGTACAGCTGTCGACATAATGGACAGCTGACCCTCAAATGGAACACACTTAAAAGTTCTGTGCCTT
>PVIH01004505.1:21296-115472 GCA_004025045.1 Sigmodon hispidus
TCTACACAATGGAATACTACTCAGCAGTAAGAAAAAATGATATCCTAAAATTTGCAGGCAAATGGATGGATTTGGAGAATATCCTCCTGAGCGAGGTATCACAATCTCAGAAAGATAAGCAGGGGATGTACTCACTCATTAGTGGTCTCTAAACAAACAAACAAGAAAAAAAGCCAAGCATGCCCAAGCTGCAAACCACGACCACTGAACAGCTTGGGATCAGAAACACCTTGGACTGACCCTTCGGACCCCACTCCAACTATAGGAACACCTGACTTACTCGTGAGGGAGGATGGACAAAACTGGATTTGGCCAGGAGTGGAGACTGATCCAAACATTATTGGGTCAGTGGGACCATAGGACTGTCTGCTCCCTGCCCAGGGAGGGGATGGGGAGTTGCAGAGAAGAAAGATGACCTGATGTGGTGGGAGGGGGAAGGGACCTTGAATAAGGATATACAGGGACGGAAAAAAAATTCAGAGGGAAAGCTGAACACAAAGTAATTATATGTGTAGCAATCTTATTTGCTTTATCACTCTTGATAAGTCATGCTTATGATTCTTATCCTCTTTAGTTATTGTTAACTTTTCAGCATTTTAAATTCATTTTACTGTTTTTTTGATAAATACAAAATAAATAAAGAAGAAAAAAAAAAGTTCTGTCCCTTATTGCTTACTAGGCACACTGAAGACTGATAAAGGAGTAAAGCATTAGCAAGCAAAAGCCAGAAACTGGTGGTCAGTTCTAATTCTTTCTGTGTAGCCTCAAACAAAATACTCAACTTTGCCAGTACTATCCCCCTTCTCGCCAAAAGACCAAGAAAGAGTCTTATAATTGAGATAATGATTTTAGGACATTGCAGGTTGTTAAGTTCATAGAATGCCTCCTTAAACTAATGACAGATACGGTTAGAAAGTGAATACTAGATGCTAAAGTGCTCTGCGCTTAAAACATAGAACAACATATAAACAGTCAGGGGTCCTGTGAACAGATAAAAAGTAGGAATAGTTCTGACCAACTCAAATAGAACTTTAACAACTCGCAATTGAGATATTTTATAATTTCAAACTCTCAAGAGACTAATAGACACATTTCACTCTATGGATTCTTCTCTAAAGTGAGACTCTAGGCAACTAAAAACATTTCCTCACCCACTATACACATTTCTACTTGCTAAAATGAGTGATGACCCAATAACTCATCTTGCATTAATTTTACCTTTAGCAGATTCTAAGATGCAATATTGCAATTTCCAGTTGATGTAAGTTACTGGCTCCAAAAAAACTTCTAAAAAATAATTTATTAAAAAATTATAATTGCATTATTTCTTCCTTCTCTTTCATCTCTCCAAACTCTTCCAAGAGCGCTGTCTCTCTCTCTCTCTCTCTCTCTCTCTCTCTCTCTCTCTCTCTCTCTCTCTCTCTCTCTCTTTCTCTCTCTCATAGTGTGTCTGTATGTGTATGGATATGGATTCATTTTATATCACCTTTACTGAAATTGGAGTTATTTGAGAAGAGGGACTCAATAGAGAAAATGACTCCATTAAATTGGCCTGTAGGTATTTTATTCTTCTCTCAAATAATACATCCAGACTACTTCCACTCCTTCCAGCCCCCTCCTCTATTTCCCCCTTCTCTAGATCCATTTGGCCTGTAGATATTTTATTCTTCTCTCAAATAATACATCTAATAATACTATAAGTCTGTAGTAGGCAAGTCTGTAGTGCAGGTTTTGGCTGATGATTGATATAGGAGGACCCAGATTACGGTGGGTGATGTCATTCTAGGCTGGTAGTCTAGGGTACTTTAGGAAAAAGGACAAGATAAGCCATAAGCAATAAGCCAGGAAGCAATAACTCTATGACTTTCCTTAAATTCTTGCCTCAAGGTTCTTGCCTTGACTTCCTTCTCTGGCTTCATTTTATGAAGAATTGTAATATGGATATTTAATTAGAAATAAACCATTTCTTTTTATAATTATGGTGTTCTCTCACAGCAATTAAAACCCTAATTAAAACTACACACACACACACACACACACACACACACACACACACATACCAATGTATGTGTTTACACAGCTAAACATTTGGATGTGCACTTCTCTGGGAAAGACTAATTCTCCCATTGGCTATAGTTTGTTGTCTGGGGTAGGAGCCTTGTGAGTTTTCCTCTGTCATGTTAGCATGTCTATTGGTGTCCCCTTTGTCCAGCTCATGTTTAGGCAGCAGTGCCTGTAGAACTCATGGGTGTTCTAACATTTCTAGGAAAAAAATCTCTCCGCAAGTTTCTTGTTCCTGTAGCTCTTACAATTCTTCTGACATATTTTTCTCTTTTTTATTTTATTTTATTTTTTACATAAAAAAGACTTTATTTTCTAAAAAAAAATAGAGTGACAAGAAAAACATATGTAAAAATGCCATTATGTAGAATGAATAGTGTTGAGATTGAATGAACAGCAGAAAACTATACTAAATATAATTTTCAGATCCCAAGCTATTCAGTGATTATGGTTTGCAGCTTGGATATTCTTTACTTTTTCTTTTTTAAAGTCCACTAATGAGTGAGTACATCCCCAGCTTATCTTTCTGGGTTTGCAATATCTCGCTCTGGAGGATATTCTCTAATTCAGTCTATTTGCCTGCAAATTTTAGGATGTCACTTTTTTCTTACTGCTGAGTAGTACTTCATTGTATAGATGTACCATAGTTTGTTAATTCATTCTTCAGTTGAGGGGCATCTAGGTTGTTTCCAGGTTCTTGCTACTATGAATAATGCTGCTATGAACATAGCTGAGCTAATGCTTTTGGGGTACGAATGTGCATCTTTAGGTTATGTGCCCAATAGTGGTATTACTTGATCCTTGCGGGGACTGATTCCCAGTTTTCTGAGAAACCGCCATACTGCATTCCAGAGTAGCTGAACAAGTTTAAGCTCCTACCAACAATGGAGGAGTGTTCCCCTTGCTTTGCATCCTCTCCAGCATAGGCTGTCATCTGTGATTTTAATCTTAGCCATTCTGACAAGTGCGAGGTGGTATCTCAAAGTTGTTTTGATTTGACTTTCTCTGACAGCTAAAGATGTTGAGCACTTTTTCAAGTGCATTGCAACAATTTGTATTCCTTCTGCTGAAAATTCCTTTTAGTTCTTAACCCCATTTTTAATTGGGTTATTTAGGGCTTTGGGCTCTAGTTTCTTGAGTTCTCTATATAGTTTAGAGATCAGTCCTCTGTCACTTGTAGGATTGGTGAAAATCTTTTCCCATTCTGTAGGCTTTCATTTGTTGTAATGACTGTGTCCTTCGCCTTACAGGAACTTCTCAGTTTCAGGAGATCTCACTTATTAATTGTTGTTCTTAGTGTCTGTGCTACTGGTATTATATTTAGAAAGTGGTCACCTGTGACAATGCATTAGAGAGTTATTTCCCACTTTCTTTTCTATCAAGTTTAATGTGTCTTGGTTTAGGTTGAGGTCTTTAATCCACTTGGATTTGAGCTTTGTGCAGGCTTGGGTCTATTTGATTTTTGTACACACTACCATCCAGTTATGCCAACACTATTTGTTGAAGATACTATCCTTGTTCCATTGAATATTTTTGGCCTCTTTGTCAAAAATCAGGTGTTCATAGGTGTGTGGGTTAATGTCAGGGTCTCAATTCAATTCCATTGATCCACAAGTCTGTTTTTAGGCCAGTGCCAGCTGTTTTTATTACTGTAGCTCTATAGTATGAATTTAAATCAAGGATGGTGATGCCTCCTGAGGTTATTTTGTTGAGCAAAATTGTTTTGACAATTTTGGCTTTCCTATTATTCCAAATGAAATTGAGTATTCTTTCAAGGTTTGTAAAAAATTGTTTAAGGATTTTGATGGGAATTTCATTGAATCTGTGGATTGCTTTTGGTAAAATTGCCATTTTTATAATATTGATCCTACCTATCCAGGAACATGGGAGATCTTTCAATTTTCTGATATCCTCTTCAATTTCTTCCTCCAGTGATTACGGTTTTGTCAAACAGATCTGTTACCTTTCTAGTTATAGTAACACCAAGGTAGTAGCTATTATAAAAGGTGATATTTCTCTTACTTCTTTTTCAGCCTTTTTATCTTTTTTGTATAGGAGGTTTATTGATTTCTTTGAGTTAATCTTGTATCCTGCTACCTTGCTGAAGGTATCTACCAGCTTTAGAAGTTCCCTGGTAGAATTTTGTGGGTCATTGATGTATATAATCCTACCCTCTGCAAATAGGGATAGTTTCACTTCTTCTTTTCCAATTTGTATCCACTTAATCTCCTTTTTTTCTTTTATTGCTTTAGCTAAAACTTTGAGAGCTATGTTGAATAGATAAGGGGATAGAGGACAACCTTGTCTAGTTCCTCATTTTAGTGGGATTGCTTTGGTTTTCTCCATTTAGTTTGATGTTGGCCATTGGCTTTTTGTAAATTGCCTTTACTACATTTAAGTATTTTCCCTGTGTTCCTGATCTGTCCAGGACTTTTATCATAAAGGAGTATTGGATTTTGTCAAATGCTTTTTCAGTATCTCTGGATACTTTTTTTCCTTTAATTTGTTTATATAATGGATGACATTAACAGTTTTTTGTATGTTGAACCATCCCTGCATTTCTGGGATGAAGCCTACTTGATCATGGTGAATAACTTTTTTATTTGTTGTTGGAATCATTTTGCCAGAATTTTGTTGAGGATTTTTGCCCAATGTTCATGAGGGAAATTGGCCTGTAACTCTCTTTCTTTGCGGCATCTTTGAGTGTCTTGTGTATTGGAGTTATTGGCTTCATAAAAAGAGTTTGGCAATATTCCTTTGGTTTCTACTGTATGAAACAGTTTGAGGAGTATTGAAATTAGTTCCTCTATGAATGTCTGGTAGAATTCAGCAGTGAAACCATCTGGGCCTGGGCTTTTTTTATTTGGGAGACTTTTAATGACAACTTCAATTTCCTTTGGTGTTACAGATCTGTTTAGGTCTTTAATCTGATCTTGATTTAATTTTGGTAAGTAGTACCTGTCCAGAAAGCTGTGCATTTCTTCTAGATTCTTCATTTTTGTGGATTATAGATTTTCAAAGTATGACCTCACAATTCTCTGGATTTTCTAGGGGTCTGTTCTTATGTCCCCGTTTTCATTTCTGATTTTGTTAATTTGGATACTTTATCTCTCTGCTTTTAGGTTAGTTGGGATAAGGGTTTATCTATCTTGTTGGCTTTCTCAAAGAACCAACTCTTTGATTCATTTATTCTTTGTATTGTTCTTTTTGTTTTAATTATATTGATTTCAGCTATAAATTTGATTATTTGCTACCATCTACTCCTTCTAGGTGAGTTTGCTTCTAATTGTTCTATGGCTTTTAGCTGTGCTTTTAGTCTTTTCATATAGGCATCTAGTGCTATGAATTTTCCTCTTAAGACTGCTTTCATTGTGTCCCATAAGTCTGGGTATGTTCTTTAAATTCTGTGAAGTCTTTGATTTCTTTCTTAATTTCTTCCTTGACCCAGAGATGGTGCAGTTGAGTGATGTTTAGTTTCCATGAGTTGGTAGGCTTTCTGTAATTTTTGATGTTGTTGAACTTAACTTCAGACCATGGTGATTTGATATGCTACAAGGAGTTATACCCATTTTTTGTATCTGTTGATATTTGCTTTATGACCTAGTATGTGGCCAGTTTTAGAGAAAGTTCCATAGGGTGTTGAGAAATATCTATATTCCTTTGTGTTTGGGTAGAAGGTTCAGTATATATTTATTAAGTCCATTTTGGTCATAACTTCTGTTAGATCCCTTATTTCTCTGCTGAGTTTCTGTCTGGTTGACCTATCCAAGGGTGAAAGTGGTGCATTAAAGTCTTTCACTCTTAGTGTATCATGTTTGATATGAGGTTTAAACTTAATCAGTGTTTCTTTAACATACATAGGTGCCCTTGTGTTAGGGACATAGATATTCAAGATTGAAATTTCACCTTGGTGGATTTTTTCGGAGATGAATAAGTAATGTCCATCCTGGTCTCTTTTTATTGATTTTACTTTGAAGTCTATTTTGTTAGATATTAGAATGGCTACACCAGATTTTTCTTAGGGCTATTTGATTTGAAAGTCTTTTCCCAACCCTTTAAGCCTGTGTCTGTCTTTGAAGTTGAGGTGTATTTCTTGTATGCAGCAGAAGGATGGTTTCTGTTTATGTATCTATCATGCTAGGCTGTCTTTTATTAGGTAACTTGAGTCCATGGATATTAAGGGATATTAATGACCATGATCAATTTTTCCTGTTATTTTTGGTGGTAGCTTGAATTTTCTTTTGGGGGTTTATCAATTGTTTGTGGTTACATGGGTGTCTCTGGTTTCCTTAGGTTAGAATTTTCCCTCTAGGGCTTTTTGTAGAGACAAATTTGTGGATAGTTATTTTTTTAAATCTGGTTTTGTCATAAAATACGTTATTTACTCCATTTATGTTGATTGATAGTTTTACTGGGTACATAGTCTAGGTTGGCATCCATGTACTTTTAGTGTCTGTATAATGTCTGACCAGGACCTTCTTACTTTCATTGTTTCCTTTGAATAGTTAGGTGTTATTCTGATGGATCTGCCTTTATAGGTGATTTGGCCTTTTTCCTTTGCAGCTCTAAGTATTTTTTTTTTGTTCTGTAGATTTAGTGGCTTGATTTTTATGTGGTGAGCAGACTGTGTTTTTTGGTCTACTCTATTTGGTGTTCTGTAGGCTTCCTGTACCTTTATAGGCATTTCCTTCTTTAGGTTGATGAAGTTTTATTCTATGATTTTGTAGAATATATTTTCTGTGCCTTTGAGCTGGTGTTCTTCTCCTTCTTCAATTCCAGTTATTCTCAAGTTTGGTCTTTTCATGGTATCCCAGATTTCCTGGACATTTTGTGCTATGACATTTTTAGTTTCAGTGTTTTCTTTAACTGATATATCTATTACCACTATTGAGTCTTCCACTCCAGAGATTCTCTCTTCTATCTCTTGGATTCTGTTGGTTATGCTTAAATCTGTGGTTTCAGGTCTTTTCTTCAGGTTTTCTATTTTTGCTTTTTCTCAGGTTGTACCTTCTTTATTGCTTCTATTTCAAATTTTAATTCCTAGAATGTTTCTTTCACCTGTTTGTTTTCCTTTACTTGGTTTTCTCTATTTTCTTTCAGGAATTTGTTTATCTCTTCCAATTTTCTGTTTGTATTTTCTCCTATTTCTTTAAGGGAGTTTTTTTATATTCTCTTAAGGCTTCTATTAGCTTCATAAAGCTGTTTTAAATGTTATTTCCTTCTGTTTACTCTTCATTGTTCAGGTCTTGAAGTTACAGAAGCACTTGCTTCTTCTGGTGGTATCTTGTTGATCTTTGTATTATTGTATGTATTCTTGCACTGGCATCTGCCCATTATTTCCTCAATTCTCTTCTGGTTAGTTCTTGTTTGGCTCTTAGTCAGTTGTTGGTCTGGGGTCTCTTAATCAGCTGTGTATTCAGTGGGTCAACTGCTCCCTGAGGTCTCAGTGCTATGACACCAACCTTTGGCTGTGACCTGCTGAAGTTGCGCCCTGTCTCTGAACCTGGGTTTGAACAGAGGAAGTCCCTGCTTGGCCTCTGACCTCCCAGCTGTGCACCCAGGGGCTAGGCTGCTCCCATGCTATGTGGTGCTAGGACACCAACTGTGGTCTGAGCAGGCTGTTTCCCGCTGAAGCTGTGCCCTTGGGCCTGGGTTCACGGAGCAGAAGTTTCCACTTGGCCTGAAGCAGGGATGATGCTCACCTCTCCTAACATATTTTTCAAACTGATTCATGAGGCTTAAGTGTAGAAGTTTGCTATAAATGCAGATGGTGCCCAACGTGGGGCCAAACACCCGCATAAAGCCTGAAAAAGTTTAAAAAACTTAAAGAGCATTCTAAATCACTAAAACAGAGCCAAAAATAGCTTTCTAAATTGCATACTTAAATTAATTTATAGTACAGAGACAGTGTGGTGTTCAGGCAAAAATTTAAAAATGGCGCGTCCGGGACACACAGCTTAAACTCATATGTTTCACGACAAGATTGGCACAAGTGTAATTGATTTAAGGTTTCTGCTTATACTAAACAAAAAAAAAAAACAGTTTAAAAAAGTTTTTCTCGTAGCAGCATTTCCTGAGTTCGCTCTTTGCTGACAGTGGCAGAGCAGCACGGGGTTCCTCCGCCATATTAAAAAGCTGTCAAGAGGGACAGAGTCAGTAATTAAAATAATACGACATTTTAAAAGCTCTTTAAATAAAAAATGATTAAAAATTCTCAATAAAAAAATTTAGACTCTCAAAACCTCTAAACGAGATATAATATATACAAAATACACATAGGCTTCAGAGAGAGAGAGAGAGAGAGAGAGAGAGTAATAAAAAATAAACCCTTTAAAAAATAAAAATAAAAATTTTAAAAAAGGCCATATAAAAATGACAAATAAACAAAGAATCTAGATTATATTTGTTTTGTTTTCTTTTGATTTTTTTTTTGACTTTTAATGAGCTAACTACAAAAAAATAGTTGATTGCTAAGGCTACTAAATATATATACTTTAAAGATATTTTAACTTTAAAATCTGTTTATAAAAATATGTTACTTAAAAAAAAAAAGTTTCTGCTTTTGTCTCCACAAAAGATCAAAACCTATAAATTAGTTCTAGGCAAATGTAGTTCCATTTGCTAAGGCCACCTAAATAAACATTCTCAGCTGCCAAAAAGCCAGTTGAGATGATCCAGCTTCAAAATCCCATGACATCAACATCCTTTAACAACATAAAACAATAAAAAAGGCTTCATCCAATTTCCCAAAAATATTACTTATTAATGTTTGTTTTCATTATAAATAGTTAATAGTCAATCTTTAAAAAAAAGGAGGGAGGAGGATATGATATAGGAATGATTAGAAAAGATAAGTAGATTTTGATTCATTGATACAAACTTAAGGTTAATTTTGTTATCCTGTTTATATTTTTCTACTCTTGATTAAAGTATGATGTTGATATAACTCTTTTAAAATTGTAATGTGCAATTGAGAAATGCAGATTAATAGTCATCTATGATAGTCAAACTTATAGTAATGTTAGTTAGGTTTTTATAGATATACAAAGATATATTTCAATTAGATAGGTAGTCTTCAAACACTTCAAAGACATGCAAAATATGGCATTTAAATTATTTTAAGAATTTAGACTTTTCTGTACAGTGAGACAGGTCTGCTCCTGGCAGCACCAATATATTTCAGGAAAATGATGGACATTAAAAAAACTTCATGTAAAATTTACTTTGTGGCAACAGTTAGCCACTAAAAAAACAAACTGTTCTAATATTGACTGCTTGAGAATATGCTATATAAACTGGAAATACAAGTTCGATAAAAAAAAAGTGACCTCTAAACTTTGGCAGAACAAGCCGAGATGGTCCTTCAGGTTCCTGCTTTGCAGAAAACATTGCCAGACATTCTTCAAGACACAAAGAGAAGCAACTAATAGACTGTGTCAGATTTCCTACATCACTAAAAGGTTTGCCAGAGACTTAGGGCCATATAGGCTAAAAATAAATGCCCCAATGTTACAAAAAAACTTTGAATGACTGTCCAGGCAGACAAATGTCATCTCTGTCATTTTCTAGACTTTAGAAGTTGCTTACACTTCCTGTTTATTTACATAATAATATATCCTTCTGTGGTCTTTGATGTGGTTAAAAGTTTAATAATTATAAATATAGTTCTTTTTAGTTTAAAAGATATATTAGATATAAAACTTTAGACTCACAATGATAAAATAGATAATAGGATATTCTCTTTAATTTTATAAATACAAATAGACTAGATATTGTGACCGTAATTCCTGCTTGAAAATTGTTCTGTTGTAATTTTGCTATATAGAAATTGAAACCTTCCTTTTTAATTAGACAGAAAAGAGGAAATGTGGTGGAATGTTCTGTATGCTGTAAATAAAGTAACTGATTTGGTCTATGTAGAGCACCATAGAAGTGGGTGGAGAATCAGAGCACAAGCAGGTAGGAAGAAGGGCGGAGTTAAGTCAGTCTCCATCAGACCCCCAAGAAAAACAGACATGTAAGAGGTACCGGCCAGCCATGGGCTAAGCCACATGGTGGGCAAATTAATAAAAATTGGTTAAATTAAGATGAAAGAGCTAGCTAGTAATGTGCTTAAGATATGGGCCAAACAGTTTAAAAGATATAAGCATGTGATTCATTTCTTTGAGGAACAAAAACCACCACAAACCAGGTTCCAACAGCCGCCAAGGACTACACCAAGGCACAAACCTCCCAGACCCAAAACGGCCCCCAAAAAAACTTATTACAGCAACTAAGCTCCACAACTTTGCATTTTAGTTACAAATGGTTGTCTATAATGGTGTCCATCAGTTGCAAAGTGATCTTTTCTCAATAAGTGATGAGTACTACAGTTATCTATAGATAGAAAGGTAGAATATTCAGAGTATACCTAAGGATTGATTATTCTGGCTTAATAAAACAACTGTTGTAGGGTCTCCTCGAAGATCAATGACTTTACTAGCCCATGATGGCTGACTAGGTTTCCACTACCAGATATGATTTCCCTCTTCTTGAATAAGTCTTAAGTCTAATTAGGGAGATTTTGGTTACTATCAAGACATTTTGCTACTAATAAGTTCTTAGGGTTATCATTCTATTCTGGCTATGGTTGTGGTTCACAGGAATCATAGCTAAAAAGTATTCTTGATTGTTTTTCTCCTTTGAAAGTTTGTATGGTGCCATCTGGTACCATGAAAGTTTGGCTTCAGGGAGGAATCCCGCTCAAATCCTTTGTTACCTGTTTCTGAGGTTGGTGACTTCAGTACTATGGACTTACTTTCAATCTCTAAGTGCCAACCAAGGGCAATATTAATAGCTTGTATGTTTTAGGAGTCTCTTGAACAACTCTTAAACCAATAATCCAAAAGAGAGTTTCTCATGACTGGTGTTTGGGAATTTTGTTTAAATGCTCTTATTCTTTGAAGAAGTATTATCATCCTAGAGGGGTGATGATCCATTATATATATATATACATATATATTATATAGTATGTATTTATACATTGAGTGGGAGAGTTTTATAACTATGATACAATTTCTTTCTCTTATATTGACCCATCATATATGTACACATCATCTGTCATCTTGCAAAGATGGTTACCATAAAGGTATTGACTTCGTATTACCTAAAATACCTTAATTGACTTCATCTGTATGATTTATCTATGTAGAACAAAATTATTATAAACAAATAACTGCATTTAATCCCCAATCTTGGGAGTCTATATAGAAAATGTAATTTCTGATGAAGAACTTGAATGAATTTTAAATCCTGAGATATTGGCGTTGTGTAAAATCTCAAAGATTACCTAAAATTACCTTCTTTGTGTAACAAATCAGAATTCTGAACCTCATAGGATGATAGGCAAGGCCACACAATTCCCTAAATGTAGAACAGGAACAAAACCCCAGACCTCCTGGGTGCACAACTAGCACTTCTAACAGAGGTCAACAATTGACTTAGAATAGATAGGCTCCTGTCAAATAAGCAATAAATTCCCAAAGAATACCTCTGTATAAGTATGAGGCAGGTGAAAAAGCAAACAATCAGAATCTTAACAAAATCAGGGGGAGCTTAATGAAAATTAAGAAGCCAGGCTAATGGTGACAGGCAGAAATTAGTAAACAAATAGTAACATACCATAATTCTTTTCCCATTTGCATTTCATTGGTTTAGGTAGAATTTGGCATGGATATATATATATATGTATATGTATATATATGTCTCTTCTACCTTTTTAAGATCTTGGGAAGAGCCCATCCATTCCAAGAAGTAGAAGGAGAAACAAAAGCAAATGCAAATTTGCAATCACTTCATTTGAGAAAACCCTTAGGGGTACTAGATATTTGTAGAACAAACATCTAGCTTAAAATGTAAACCTCAAAAGTGAATTTTAGCAATCTAATTTCTACAAACCAAAAGAAATTGTGGGTATGATAATTTGTAATGAGCCAATCTGTCATTGTAAGGAACACTCAGATTTATACAAGGCTCTCAGGCAAGTCATACCTGTTGGTGCTATCTCATTTGAGGGTTTGTTGAAAAATGTATCTGCAAAGTCAAGGAACTCACCACAATAAAAAAAAAAGAAGGCATAAAACATTCGGAAACATTTTAAAATACAAGTTTCATCTTCTTATTTAAAAAAAGGGGGTATATACAATCTTTAGAACTATCTGCATTTAAACATTGATATGATCAATAGGACAAACTCACCCACAAATTTCAATGTTCATGGCTGAATTGATAGTAGGGTAAAATTATACATTCCCCACAATGTCATTATCTCAGTACAGCTAAGATCTACTTGCATAAGTTCTAATTTCATCATTACAACTTACACCACCTGATCTGAAGACTTAACTATACAAGATACAATTGTCAAAACAGTGTGAGGATTTCATTAGAAATAAATATATAAATGAATAAAATGCAATGGGAAATACAGAGCAATATGTATTTGTTTAGACATATGTGGTATTTTTACATTGTAATTCTGGGAAAGAAAAAACAGTTTGTAACAGGTAGTGCTGAACATCTAGGTAACTGCATGGGGAAATAAACTTTTTATATTTATTCACATTATATATGAAAGTCACATATCAGTGAAACTAGTGATCTGAATTCTATGTTTAATTGTAAAGCTCAAGATTAAGCAAAATGAAACACAAAGGGGTAACACTTACTGGATCTTCTGCCTAGCTTAGGGAAGAACAGTACAGCCAGAGTATGGAAGAAAATGATACATATATGGATCCCATAAATAATTCTAGGTTAATGGAATAACTAAATGAAAGAAAGTGAAACTGAATTTCTATGTCATTTAATATTTTAAAGACAAACATTAGGGAGATTGAAGATTTAAATATGCAATACCAAAGTTTTTGGTAAAACATGTTTATAAGTCTCTTTGGAATATTGAATAAATTCCAAATGAGAATAAAAACTTCCAATGACTAAAAAGATGACTAAATTAAGTTATAGAAAATTAGAAATCTCTACTGAAAGTTTTCAGTGTCTTTAAGTAAATTCAAAACCTGGGTAAAATATCTATGATTTTTTTTTAAAACCAGCAAAAATCTTATGCATAGACAAAAGATACCATGCATCAATATTAAAGAGATAATACTACAGATTTGGGCAGTCATTTCAGAAACCAAATTACCAATAAAGTTATTAAACTGCCTGAAATCAATAGTAAATCAAAGAAATGCCAGCTATGATCACAAATCAATATGACTATAAAGCCCTCAGAATAACAGAAATTAAAAAGACTGATAATAACAGTATGATAATTCATTAACCTGATTATAACTTGATTAGATAGTTGTAAAATTAAGTTTTTGGTCCAGCATAGCCTGTCTGGTCCGTGATTTAAACCTGCAGACTCAAAGTCTCATAGAAACACACAGAAGTCTATATTAATTATATGCCACTAGGCCTATGGCTCAAGGTTTTTGCACTATCTCTTGCATCTTAATTTAACCATTTTTATTAATCTGTCCTGCCATGTGGCCTGTGGCTCACCTATTTCTGTATATTTTGCTTCTTGATCTGACACTGCCCTCCATCCTGCTTATTTATGCTTCGATTTCCTGTCTACTTCTCAGATGCTTTGCTATAGGCTAAGACAGTTCCTTTATTATCTAATGGCATTCACAGCATCCAGAAAAGACATCCCGCATCATATAGTGCCCTTCATATTGAGAAAAACTAAGCTTAAAACTAAATAGAAGATTTAAATATGTCATTTAAGAAAGCATACAGTAACAGTCTATAGAACTCTATCCAATGAAGGTATAAGTATAGATCTAAAACATGCTTATACAATATGGTTAAAATACCTCCATAAATTTCAATGTAACTTTTCAGGAGTAGATAAAATTATTTAAGGTTTATTAGATTTCATATTTATCTTTGTTAGAAAGGATAATTATAATAAGGAGTTAGTAAAGAGAATATATGCTTTACCAGATGTTTAAATTTACTATGAAACTACTGCAGTCAAAGCACTTTGGCACTAATATAAAAATATTTAAATAAATCTATGGAACAATATTGAGCCCAGAAATAAATCTACACAAGTGGCATTTCAGTTCAGTGGGAACTGGCTGATATATTATTAAATGATCCTGGCATTATTGGCTCTCTCTGCAAGCAAAGAAGCTGCAGCATCTACCTCTCTCCATATGCCATGATGAATTCCAGATGGATAAAACTTTAATGCAAAAATATTTGTGAAATTTCTAAAAATTAAAAAATTATGAGACTTCTCACCACCCTGAGACAGAGGGAAACTTCCTGTGCAAGATGTACTTGTTCAAAGCTGTAATTTCTCCTTGATAGATTAGTTCATTTTATAAAATGAGTTTGGACCATATTCACCCCCCTCCCACATTCACATCTTTCCTGACACTCTCAACTTTATGTCCTCTTTTCCTTTCTTAACCATCAAGTCCAATTTGGGCTGCCCGTGTATCCATGGAGCATGGTCAACCTGCCAGAGACAGCATTCTTAAGGGAGTTCATTCTACCCCCTAGAAGCTATTACTTGTCAGGAGCTCCTCAGGTGAGGTTCTGGACATCATGCCCAACCCCCATCAAGCCATAAATTTAAAGAAACATAATTAGACTTTCAAGAATAAAAACATATATGACAAAGACTATAAAAAAGTAATGGGAAATTGTCTATGATAAGACTATTAAATTTAATAAACAAAAAATACCTCTGATTTAAACAATATGGATAAGTAGTCAAAGGCTATAAATATATAATTTATGGAAGGTAAAATCCATTTAGTCAATAAACATGAAAAGATGCTCTGCCTCACTGCCTCCTAAAACAGTGGAAACTAAAGTTGCATTTTCAGCAAGTCAGCAAAACTTAAAATTTGCATGACATGTATAACTTAGTGAAAACAAGAGAAAGTCAGAAACTCTAATATTGTAGGTGTGACTACGAGTTGATCAAGGTAGCTTTCATAGGACATTAAAAAGTCTAGCAACTCTGACTAATGTTAAAAGTGTATGCTTTTGATTAAGAAATTTTACTATAATGAAACAAAAAGCAGGAGAAAATAATGATAAATACAAGCATGATTGTTGCAATATTAAAACAAATGGAAAATGAAACTCTTGGAAACAAATAAATATCATTGACATGGAAATAGGAAAGAAGATTTGAGGTCTCCATTGTACAGTTATAGCTGTTGAGAACTGGAAATGGGAATACAGAAAGAAAAGAGAAAAAGAACAGACTTAGGTCAGTATCTATTTACCTTCTGAGATTTCAGAGATGTATTGTTAAGTTATATATGGTAATACATTTGCAATGAACCAACAAGACCATGTATGTGCACAGACACCCATATAAACAGTGAGAAATCCATGGAAATTTAGCATCCAACACTAGAGAAAAACATAAGTAAAACATTTCAAAATACAGACACAGGCAAAGATTTTCTGAAATACAAACTCTAGTAGCAAAATAAATTCTCCCAAGAATTGGCAAAAAGGGTTACCTGAGATCAAAAGCTTCTGCTCAGGACAAAATCAATCAGAATGAAGAGATAGCATCCATGATAGGAAAAATGTTCTGCCAACTGAAAAACAGACAGGTGATTAATATTAGGATATATAAAGGATTGAAAAGATAAAAAAGTAAAAATGAGGACAATAATTAGAAATGAAGAGACAGTTTACCAAAAGAAGATACATAATTGCCAATAAAAACTTGAAAATATGCTCAATATCTATGGCCATCAGGGGGATTCAAGTTAAAAGCACTGTGAGGTTCCATCTCACCCAAAAATCAGAATAGTTATCAGCAAGGAAATGGATGACAATAAATGCTGTCCAGAATGTGGGGAAATAGGAACCCTTATTCATCACTGGTAAGTATAAATTGTACAGCAACTATAAAATACCATATGAATGTTTCTCAATAAAAACCTGAAAACAGAACTATCACATGTCCCCACCTATCCACCTATGTTACACTTACAAATACACCTCAAGGATGCTGAATCAACATACTATAGAGACACATCCATACACATACAACATGGACATCCATGTCTTTTGCTACACTATTTCAAAATGCAACCAACCGTTGTCTATCAACAGGCAAATAAATAAAGAAAATATTACACACATGAACAATATAGTTTTGTGCAGCTGCAAAAAACTATAGTCATGATACTTTTTGAGAAAATGAATATAACTGGCAATCATTATGGTAATAGAATAATCCATATTAGGAAAGATAATTGTTACATGTTTTCATGATTTTTCTAATATGTGGGATCTAAACTTTAGGTGTTTTGTGTGTGTGCATGTGTGTGTGTGTGTGTTATGAAGTATTTATGTATGAGTGCACATGTCTGAAAGTATTGATCATAAAACTGGAAAGGATATACTGATAGAAAAAAGAGATCTTAAGTGGGGCTGAGAATGTGATGGAGCACGTGTGATGAGAAAGCAGAAGGAATAACAATCTGGGAGAAGGGAACCAGGCACACAGGGACAAGAGTGCAGGAAGGAACTGATGATGAGCAATGTACAATGGCACTTACATATGAAAATGCCATAAACAAAACCCATTGCTTTGTAGTGTAACCATAAAAACTAATAAAAATAAAATGAGACATCCACAAGCACAATACGTTAATTTGGAATAGAACAAAAGAGGAAAATTATCTTTTTAGTGTGTGTTTCACAATGCATCAGCAACTACAGTTACTATATATTTTGCAATTACTAAGTTTTACTAAAGACTTTTTTTAATAGAAATTTTGTTGACAAGTTGAAAAAGATGCTTTGGCTCTATTGATTTTGAATATAAAATTCTCTACCATTCTTCTGTCCTGGGTTTTCATTCTTGGAGTTTTCATTACATTTACTTATTTGTTTATTTAGTTAGGGGATTGTGACACCAGATGACAACTTGGGAGGGTTGGTTTACTCCTTCCATGTAGGTCCTGGGGACAGGATTCAATTATTAGGCTTGACAGCAAAGGTCTTTAAGCACTGAACAGAGTCACCAGTCCATGGATCTTCTTTTACCTATTTTGTTCCCCACTTCCTCCCTCACAAGGAGATTTGTTCATTTATTCTTAAAATAAGGGATCTCTACTCATTCCTTTCATCAGCCATTCTTTTCTGTTATTATTGAAAATAGATTGTCCTCTTACACTACACATCTCAATCACAGTTCCCCCTCCATTCCTCCAACTCCCCCTCCTCCCCCTTTCTGTGTGTGTGTGTGTGTGTGTGTGTGTGTGTGTGTGTGTGTGTGTGTAACATGCACTAGTTGTGTTTTTGCTAGCCTAGGTCTCTGTGCTATCCAAGGTCTTGGTGCTATCCAGTCTCTGGTTCCTGACCATCCAGGCAGTATAGAGCACAGGCTCCATCTCATGGCATGGACTTCAAGTTAAAGCAAGCATTGGCTGGCACTCTCACAAGTTCTGTGCTGCTCTTGCTCCAGCCCCATCAGCCATTCTCTTTTTTGTGCTAATGGTCTCTCTCTGATTGGTGATACTGAATGACTCTGCAAATTCAGAGAAGTATAGAAGACAAATATAGAAATCAAAATTAAGACAGAGTGAATGAAAAACTCATACTGTCCAAGTATGCAAAAGTACATTTTAAAATATGAAAAATAACCACCTGCCTGGGTCATCACTGAGATCTGAAATTTGAGGACAGAGTTCATGGCAAATGACATAAGAATGGTTGTATGCTACCCCCACGCCCTTGCCACTCCCACACATACTCAACAGCATTCAATTTGTTAAGTTTTTAAGTGAACCTAATGTTGTGGTATATGCCTTAATTACAGCACTCAAGAGGGAGAGGCGGTTAGATTTCTGCAAATTCAAGGCCAGCAGAGTCATGTGGTGACAGCCTGTCTTAAATTAAAATCAAAAGTTAATAAACCACATGAACTATAAAGAATGACCTGTTATACTATAATTGTACATACGTTAAAATCATTCATCTAGAAAAAAGAAGTATAAGAATATTTCCTAGCTATCATATACAGTCAATAAAAAGAATAAGTTCTGAATTCAATCTCAAGAAAGTACATTACTGTGGAATGTTACCTTATTCTTCTCTAAGGCTTTGATGTGTATGTTTTATTCTACATGAGAAATGAAGTGTCTAGCCCCACACACTCTTATAGGAACTGAGAATATAAAGCTAAAAGCATTCCACCTACTGCTGTAGAACACAGACTTTATTCTTAGACATTGAAAGATGACTGTTGCATGCAGCTGGGGGAAAACCTGGAAGGATTCTATTCTCATCCCACCACAGAACATGACTGCCTCAGAGACACACTGAGTGGGAAGAACATCTTAGGGCTGGGTAAACAGGCTCATCTTTCAGTATGTATTTGTATAATACTGTTAAAAATCATGTTACTAGTCTTACCTGCAGCAGAATTATAGACCTATCTAGTGAACATATCCACCTCAGCTTCCTACTTTTGGGGACTAGATCAGAGCAGAATAATTATGTAACATGATCAAAATCTCACACTACTAAATTGTCTTCCCTCTTCATAATTTTTCCCAATGTAAGCTCTTTAAATGAACACCAAGCAAATACTCATTGTGTTTCTGCAAACAGTGATATTTACAAAAATTGTACAATAAAAATACTACCCAAATATATATATACATATATATAATAAATTTGTTACTGAAAGACATTCTGGAGCAATTTCTTTTCAGTGTACATAAATACTCTTGTAAATATTAGACTTAAATATAAATACTTCTATATCCCTCTATATATTCTTAAATGGTGACAACAAACAATACATGCTATCTTCACAGCAGCTGGAGAAGTCTCTGCACTGAGACTATCAACTCTATTAGTAATTACTTAGAAATTCATAGTGCTTAGATTTCAACATACAATATACAACACTTCCATTTGTTCTTGCTAACTGGGATAGGTCAGCATGGTTAGGACAACTCAACCCCTCCTGGGAGTCTGGCTGGTTCTGACTTGCCTTTTACTCTTCTACCTTTCTTCAGGTTTTTTAATTTATTGATTACACTCTTTTTTCATCGGTAAGCATCACTTGTATCTAAGGGTGTGGCATTCATGTGTGATAAACTGCTGTATACTTACTCTGAGACCTTCCTTTAGAGTTGTTCTTCATACCCTCCCAGTAAATTTCCATCTTTGTAGTTCTTATTTCTAAGCATAGCCATAACAACAGAATATTCAGCTATGGCCTGAGAGAGGACCCAACGCTTATTCAAAAAGATAAATGAAATGCATTTAGAGGAAGAGATGTGGGCTACCACAGCACAATCCCTCACTACCTTTATCCAAGATCTTTGTTTTCTTTGAGGAATGATAGCTCAGCTTCAACAACAACCTCACATTAATATAACATACACTTAAGCAATTTTTGAGGGGGCCATATGTTACAGTCGCTAAAATATCACAGACCAAAAGACTAAGACCATGACTGTAAGGAGATCACAATTTAAAGGGCATAATCCATCTAGCCAGCATGTCTTTGTGCCAGAGACATTGGCAGATTATGGAAGCATTTAATTTGCTCTCAGAATGAGTCTTTGCAAGAAAATACATGAGTCATGAGAACACAAGAAGTTAGATAACTTACAGAGAAACAATGTTCAGAAAGTTCTTCAGCTCTTCTTGGGCTGGCTAGATTATTAGTTGTTATAGTGTTTATCACACATGTATGAGGAACAATGCTCAAATTCCTGGTGCCCCTTATAAAATCTAGACAGGGTAGCAAGCATCTGTAAATCTAGTCCTGGGAGATCCCTGAAGTTCAATGAAGAATTACAGTTTTCTCATCATCCTGAAGACACATTCTCCTTATACTTCGCTCCAAAGTGAAAACAGCCAGAAATCAGTCTAGGAGGAGAGAATAGAGACAGAAAGAGAAGGATAAGAAAACTTTGCTTTACCAGAGTTCCTTCAGTCACCAGCAATATTTTAATCAGCATTTAAAGGGGAATTTTAAACCTCAATGCTTTCAATGTTTCTTTCAGATAAACATCAATAAATTCATGTTCTTAGATAGTTTAGGGGATTTTTGTTCATTTGGATAGGTTTTGCTGTTGCTATTACTGTTGTAGTTGTTTTCCTCTAGACCTCAAATCCTACCAGATAAAACTCTGGCATGAGACTTAATAGCTAAAGCAAGTTTCCTGTTTCAGCCTAGCCCATGAACTGAGTGAAGAGTTAATACAAGCTGAGAGCATGTCCTTATATACTGATGTGAAGATGCATAGAACATCACAACTGTTCTCTGTAGATGCACGAATTCGGATTGTATTAAATGAGATTCAGAGCCAAATATCTAGGGAAGGCTGAAATATCAGAGAGAGGAAGCACTACAGTCAATTCTCACCCAGCTGTCTTACAACTTCCTCAGCCTCACTCCTGGTCTCTTCTGCCTGTCTTCTGTCTCTGCTGGGTTTTTACAGCCCTTATATACCCTATCCCATCCAAGTTAGGATTAAAGACGTGCAGCCTTGAACTCACAAAAAAAAAAAAAAGAAAACGAGGAAGTTCTGTCTCTGGAGTTATGGGATTAAGGGTGTAGGTCAACACTCCCAGCTTTCCCTGTACTGGGATTAAAGGTTTACGTGATTGACTCTCAGCTGTTTATCCTTGTATTCAAGGATCAAGAATTTCCTGAGCTGTCTGCCTAGGATTTGACTGTGTGCTACCTCTGATATTTCAGTATTTATTAAATATCTAACTAATATCTACAGTTCTCATAAAGCCTATAGAAGAAGACAAGTCTACCGAAACAAATCTCATTATTGATGGGCATCCATGTTTTTGCCTTCATGTAAGCTACTTAGGACTTGTAATGTTATCAATATTTGAAGTCAGAGCCACTGCTGCAGAACAGTCTTACTAAGTATTAATCTTAGGACTGAAAAATGTTATCAAACATGTCTTTCACATTTGTCATGAGGTTTTATAAGAAAAATTATGGAAACCACTATTTGCCTTGGCTTGAATAAAACTTCAAACGTAAAGAACAGCTGGCTGCCTTCCCCTCCCTCTTTGATCATTCACATCATGTGTGGAGTCTTAAAACAATTTTAATAAGATGAAATTCTAGATTTCTGAACCACTGAGGAAACTATCCAAAGCAGAAAACATAATCGGAGCTCTGGTGGGCATCCCACACTGTAACTGTACCCTTCTGGCATGTCATTTCTTCTACCATAAACAGTGCTCCATATGCAAAGAGCTGTGGAAATGTGACCACCTACAAGAGTGGATCTTTCGTCACTCTCACTCTGACCACACCTTGCTTCAGGACTGAATCTTTCGTAAAACTACAGATATTCCAGTGTTGCAAGAATTTATCTCCAAGCTAGACCATGACATTGTTTGAAAATAGCCTTCTGTGTTTCTCTATTGTTTAGTGATTCTCCCTTTGTTTACAGAGAGCTGTCAAACATTTAGAGGAAATTACAGAAATACTTTCGAAAATCTCTATGGAAGGACTGGTAAAAATGGTTCAGCAGGTAAAAGCATTTGCAGTCAAGTCTGATGACCTGAGTTCAAATCTGAGACCCAGATGATTAGAAAGAGAGATTCAATGCCAATGCCAGAATGTTGTCATCTGACTCCCATGCAAATGCTACAGCTCACATGCATGTGTACAACACCAAACACACACACACACACACACACACACACACACACACACACACACACACACAAATTCCTCTAGAAATTTCAGGTGATGAAAGAAAAAAAAAACAGAAACTGGGAATAATTGAGAGGGCTCCAGAGGCTTGTTCAGGGTCTGCTTATTAAACCTCAGACCTAGTTAACAGCAAGTTCCTCCCTGTTAGGTGAATGAGAAATGATCTGCACCATGCCTTATGGCTTTAGGTTTGTAAGATTTAAAGCAAGCTGTGGCTTCCTAAGAGTGAAGCTTTTTAATGATGTGAGAAGTGGCTCTGAACCCTTAAGCGCTTCTTCAGAAATTCATTTCAAGGGACTGATTCATACTTTCAGTATTCATCAAAGCCCAGACCTGGCTCACTCTGTGAGAACAAGCTTCTATTCTGGAATGTGCTCTCTATGATGTATGCTGCCTAGGAAATATGTATCCTTAAAGGAGATTCACAGCATTAGGGTAGGTCTTTTAAAGCAGATCAAATGCTCCTTAACCTCTTCATCCCAGCCAAGAGTAAGGAATCAAGTTCTATGGATCTTAGTTCATTAACATTCATAGTTGGTTTCAGTCTAAATTTTTTATTTTAAAAAATTTTACATACTGAACTAAGCCACCTTGGGACCTTGGGACGTCCTGCCCTTACTCGGGAGGAGATAAAGTGATGGGGAGAAGAGTGAGTGACAGGGAGGAGCAGGAGGGAGAAGGGAGTCTGAATGAGGGGATACATGGATAAAAAAAATATGACTTTATTTATAATAAAAATAAATAAATAAATATTATACGGACTTACTAGGTTGTATTTATATATTTAGGAGTGTATGTAACTACAATGAAGAAAAGCAAGCTTAAAATTTGAAAAAGAGAGGGCATGGGGGTACATGGTGGTATTTGGAAGGAGGAAGGGATGGAGAAAAAAGGTAATCATATTATAACCTTAAAAATAAAAGTCAATAAAGTCATAAAACTCAAAAAAAATTTACATACAATATATTCTAATCTTGACTTTTCTCCCCAAACTTAGATCCTTCCAAAACTTTCCACTCATCCAGCTCCACACCTTCTTTTATTCTCTTTTAAAAACAACAGGCAAATTTTTAAAAAATCAGGAAGAAATACACAAGACTCTCTTCCTCCTACTGGATTGCTTTGTCCAGCCTTATATAAGGGTTTGTGTCTACTCTTACTGCATCTTGCTATGCTGAGTTTGGCTGATATCTCTGGGAGGCCTGCTCTTTTCTGAAAGGAAACAGAAGAATAGTGGATCTGGAGGAGAGGTGGGGGGAATGGGAGGTGGAGGGAGGGGAGGCTGGAATTGGGCTATATTACATGTGAAAATATATAAAAAAAAACAAAAAATGAGAAATGCATGCACTCACACACATACAAGCAAAACCCATAAAAACACATTTATAAAACCACACATCTTTGAAAATCTACATTATATACAAACAAAAGACCAGGAAAGTGAATAATTCCCATATTGTTGGATATAGTGCCTGCCCCTATAAGTGGTTTGTATAAACACTATTTGAAGAAACTTATTTTTACTTTGCAGGTGATTGTCAATTGGAGATGGCTTCTTGGTTAGTAATGGGAGCTTGCATCCACTCCCAGTCCTGTGAGGTCATCTGCTTTGAACTTGTACTGGTTTTGTGTACATAGCCAGTCTCTGTGAGGTCACATGAGCATCAGTCCTATTGTGTCTGGAAGATGTTGTTTTCTTGGTGGTCTCCATCCTCTCCGATCTGGCTCTTCTCATCTTTCCCAGGGTTTCCTAAGCCCTTGAGGGAGGGGTTTGTTAGAGACACACCATTTGGGACTAAGTGTTCCAAAGCCTCTCACACTGTGCACATTATCCAATTATTAGTTCTCATCTACCATAAGAGAAACCTGCACTGAAGATGGCTGAACACGTCCTCACTTTAAATCCTTAATCTAGGCTCATCTTAAATTCTCTGTAAGTCAGACCTTTTGGGTTGCACATAAAAATTACAGTTCCAGTTTGAACTACATTCTGCAAGCAGCCCAGTTATGAGAAGAGACAATAGATAACAGGCTGAACATTTATTTAAGGGATATATATATATATATATTTAATATTCCCAGTTACCAGATAGAGGTGGTGATCAATATCACTGTATTATAGTTGAAGAAATCTGAGTCAGAGCAAGCCTTTCATGGTTATAAATCATAAGACATAGAAACAGTCCAGCCTTAAGGTCAAACATTGCCTTACAAGAGGTCCAAGTGAGACAGATTTATCCTGGACATATTTCTAGATATTCTGATCTAGATAAGGTAAAATGGGCTTAGCCTGGAGAGATAGGTCTGCTGGAATACGCACAGGCTGTCTCATAAGAGCCAGTTGTAGAATCTGAGGAAATTTCTTCAGACAGTTAACTTTACAATTTCATGCTGGTCAGTTTGTAATTGTCCATGACACACTATTGATGCATAGTCAGTGATTGCTGTTAACCAGACACTGCCCTCGACTCCTAAACCCACTGAACCAGTTGATAAGTGTATCACTGTCACCACTAAGTGAATTACTTTCCAAAACTTCTCTGTTGATTCTGATATCTAGGTATGCTCATTCTTAGTAATATGTTAACATTAGTTATAGTGAGATCAGAAGTAAGAGTAGGTGGGCTACTCGCTTTGTGATCTATAATTTGTTTGATAACAGAATATAAAGGGAAGGACTAGAGGATGTTAACATCTATGAAGGCTACATTTATTCTTAATTCATATGCCTAATCTTTTCTCCAGCTTGAATTCATATTAATATTTAATCTGTTCATGATCAATAATTTATTTTTAAAATTTATTTTATTTTTAAGTAAGTGTGTGTAGGGGATGGATGACATAAATATGTGAGCACAATTTCACACAGAATCACACAAGAGTCAGATTCCTTGGAACTGGAATTACATGGGCAACCTTAAGGCCCATGACATGAGTATGAGGAACTCAACAAGGGTCTTCTTCAAGAGAAGTTAATGTTTTAACAATCTCTCTAGTGTCCACAGTATTAAAACTATCATGTGAATGTAGGTGCCTTACAAAGGCCAGATACCCTGGAGCTGGCACTACATGTTGGAATAATCTTACTGTACCTTGTGTCAAGATGTGTCTCTGCTTTACCTCACCTGCCTAAGGCACCTTTGGATCAGTTTAATAAAGAGTTGAGTGGCCAATAGCTAGACAGGAAAGAAAAGGTGGGATTTCTGGGGGGAGATAGGAACTCTGAGAAAGAATCTCCAGCCAGACACAAAGGAAGTCAGACATAAGGTACTAAGGATAGGTAACAAGCCACACAGAAGAATGTGGTTTAATATAAACAAGTTAATTTAACTTTAAAAAGCTATTTGGGAACAAGTCTAAGCTAAGACCAAGCTTTCATACTTAAAGAAAAGTCTTCATGTCATTTTTTGGGGAACTGGTTATCCAAAGGGCTTGAACTCAAATTTGGGTCCCCTGGAGGAGCAGCAAGTGACCTTAACCACTGAGCCATATAGCCCACTATAACATTTTCTTATGTATACATATTTGTGTTTATGAAGAAGTATTTTCTGACTGCAAAAAGAGAAGTTCATCACAGACATGACAGATTGAGAATGACTTTGTGACCTGTATTGTGACCTACTATTACATAAATACCACATAATTTAGCAGTATTTGTGTGCATATATTTAGGAGGTGTATGTGTTCACATGTTTGTGTTTATATGTGGAAGCTAGAGGACAATCTTGGGTGCTTCTGGGTTTCAGAATTATGAGATTGGGTCACATAATGTCCCAGAACTCATCAAGAAGGCTTTGCTGGCTGGCCACTAAGCTCCAGGAATCATCCCATATTCTCCCACTGAGCTCTGGGATTTCTAACCTGCACAAGCAAGCCTAGATTTTTTAGTGGATTTCATAATTAAATGTAGGCTCTCATGCTTGAAAATAAGTGATCCATGCATTTCTCCAAATCTAGTAGTATAAACAACAGTCACTTTTTATTTCTTATCATTTCAGAGAGTAGGGAATTCACAATGCACTAGAGGATGAATTGTCTCTACTCTGTTATGTCCAAGGCCTTAGGTGGAGAACTGAAAGGTTAACACTAAGAATAATCTACACACTTGTCTACTCACAAGTCCAACATTTGACTCGACTGCTCAGAGAGCACCTGAGGTAGAATTAGTAGCTAGTGCCCCTCTACATGTCTACAACATTGGTCTGGAATTCCACACTACTACTCTAAGTATATTCTGAATATATGCTGAGAAACAGAGAGAATGGAGGAGGAAAGAACAGAGAATGAGAGAAATGGCATACAGACACAAGGGAGAAAAAGGTGGCATGAAATGCATGCAGTCAAATCACAAACTGCATTTGAAGACTTCTACAGCATCTTTTCTTCCATATTATATTGGTCAAAGGACTTTCCAATACACATACAGTTTTGACATCCAGAAAACACTGTCAATTTATTCCAGTACCTAATGGGATGGATGTATATTTGTGAAACTGCATTTAGGAGTAAAGAATTTGCCAGAGTGACAGATGCTTCTGGAACAAATTTTTAAGTGTCCCATAAGTAATGATGTGCCTTCCAAGTTTAGCAATAGATGATATATAATATCTAGGTAGATGGCAGAGGTAGACAGATTAGATAGATAGACACATAGATAGATGGATGGATGAATGGATGATAGATAGATAATAAATAGATAAATAATAGACCATTGATAGATAGATAGATGATAAATAGATAAATAATAGACCATTGATAAATGATAAATAAATAAATAATAGATCATTGATAGATAGATAGATGGATGATGATAGATGATAGATAATAAATAGATAAATAATAGACCATTGATAGATATATAATAGATAGATGATTGATAGATAGATGATAAATAATACTAGAATAGATAAATAATAGATAGATATCACATGCATGACACAAAATAATTCAAAACAATACAGTTTGCTAAGCCTCACTTGCTTCATTGAAAGTTGCTTCTCACAGATGTTGACAAATACTTGCACAGTCTAAAAATACTTCTAAGCTCGTCTGAACCTGGGCACTATGCCAGAGTCTGGAGAGATGGTGACAACATCGTAGAACCACTTCCCTAATGAGCTGCAGTTTTCAAGCAACATAAACTTACAGGAAATTACAAGGGATGAGTTTTGTATAGTAACCATAGTGAGAAAAAAAATGATGTGAAGCCATTTCAAAAAGGCACATCACATATACTCAAGAACTGACAAAGGTTAGCGCCCTCCCCAAGCAAATGACACCTGGGGTAGTTAGCAGTCCAGGAAATATACTCATGATAGAAAAAAAGGATGGGGTAAATGAGTTCAAAATAGAAGGAAAAGTAATTTCATTATTCCAGATGCAAAACAGTATGATACTTATAGAAGTATAACTAGTTAATTATGGCTAGAATGCCCATCTTAGTAACCTGGCTTGGAAATAACTGAGGCTAACATAGCCCATGAAATACATATCAAGAAAGAGGTCAGTCATGTCAAGATGGGCTGAGGCCATTAATCAGCCCTTGTGATCACAAGGTGCTCTGCCAAGGGTTCCAAGTGTCCTACACAAAGAAATTAGTCTATGACCTCAAGTCAGAGACTCTTTTAATATGCTGAACTCTCCAAGAAAGTGATTTTTGTCATATTTCATCCATCCCATATCCATAGAATCTAGTGTTCCTAGATATAATAACTTCTCATGGAATAAATAAACTTTTAAAATATCATCTTTGTTCTATGGCCTTATACTTGAATTTTGCCCCATTGAATATCAAATTTTATAAAAATGCCATTGGACCATCTTACTGTTAGTCAGTTTCTGGAAAGAATACTCCTGGCTCAGGTATACCTTCATTAATGTTGACCTAAAACAAGACCTACCATCCTAGAATTCCCAAGAATTGTTTTAAATTGAACCAACAGCCAAAGCTGCTGCTCCTCCAATGGTTTTATCATATACATCCAGGGAGAACTGCATCTGCAAATGGGTGGCTTCTAGCAGTTTCAATTAGGATTTGACAGAAGTTAGATCAATAACTCTTTGAGTCAGTGATGCTCAAGATATGATACACTTCATACAAACACTGGTGTTTTACCTTGACACATCTGTACCTGAAGAGGTCATAGTAGAAGTCTTTAAACTTGAAGTTGAGCTTGATTCATGAGCCTCAACCTAAAATACCTGCCAATATCTTGGTTCATCTACCTCTTTTAGCCATAGCATTTTTTTAAAATAATCTTAATACCTAGGCAGTACCACTTCAGCTGCCTTTTCTGCACTGTGTACAACTCTAAGTAGAGGTGAAATTTGATATAGTGGCAGAGAATGCCTGATTTATAGTTTACCTTAGCATTAATAAAATTGACTTAATAAAATCAGAAGCAAGAAATGCTATTGTATTTTCCACCAAGGTTCCTATAGTAACAACCTACTTAGACTTTGGAACATGTGATATCTTTTCATTGAGATTTAGGGTCATTTTTTCTTAACCAATAGAGAAAGAAAAAATGAGTTGGAATTTCTATCTCTCTCATCCTCAAAAGGATTTGCATGTATTATTTGTCCTCCTGAGAAAGGACTTTCTCAAACTATTCTCTTCTTCCTGCCAAAGGCATCTGCTTAAATATTAATGACTAATTTATTCATCAGAATTAGCTGAAGTAGAAGATATTAAGTTACAGCAAAAAAAGAAGCAAGTAAAAATGTGGAATCTATGATCCTGCTTAACTGGGTGATTCCTTGAAAATAAACAAGGACTACCAGCCCCAAAGCGTACTGAGTCTTTGTCACCCTGTGCCTGGTTCTGGTAAGGTTATTTCTGACTGGCAATGGTGTCTTCAAACTGGAAATCTTTGTCTTCAAAACTAGTCAAGGCAACTTTAGATGACAGGGATGTACTTATTCTTCATTCGGCTTTCCCTGTTATTTTGAGGGTATGGTACAAATACAGAAACTCACTGCTGTTAATCTCAGCCACAGAATTCTATATAGTTCTTCTATCAGCTTCTAATATAACCTTGCCTGATGTGGGATGTCTTTATGCTGTGAATAAAGGGACTGTTTTGGCCTATGGTCAGCACTGTAGGAGTAGGCAGAGAGATTGGAGCATGAGTAGAAGCAGGGCAGAGTCAGAGAAGACACAATCCAATATAAGTAAGCCACGTGGCAGGACAGATTAATGGAAATGAGTTGAATTAAGATGAAAGAGCTAGCTAGCAAAATGTCTGAGACATAGGTCAAGCAGGATGAAATTAATATAAGTGTCTGTATGTTTCTTTGGGACTTTGGGAATGCTGGTCCAGATAAGTGGTGGTGGGCAGATCTGGATCATGGGACTAGGCAGGCCAGAAACCTCTTACTACACTTGCCTTCAGGTCACTGGCCAAATGTGTACTTCAATATCACCTGTGGAATCCACAAATTTGAAGAGTGCCAATGTTTTTATGTCTACTTGGTTACCATCTCTGCTACCCAACCTAATAACATCTAAAAATTTCATATTTATATTTTTGTGATTGTTATTAAATCTGTATCAAAGTCTGTGAGTTCTCACTAACTTAGGTCAGCTGTCTCTATGGGTTTCCCAATCATGATCTTGACCTCTCTTGCTCATATAATCCCCCTTCCTTCTCTTTGACTGGACTCCAGTGCATGATTGTAGATCTCTGCATCCCCTTCCACAGTTTATGGATAAAGGTTTTATAATGACAATTAGGATATCCACTAATCTGATTACAAGAGAAGGCCAGTTCAGACACCCTCTCCACTATTACTAGGAGTCTTAGCTGGGATCATTCTTGTGGATTCCTGGGAATTTTTCTGGTTCTAGGTTTTGCCCTATCCCCATGATTCCCCCCTCTTATTGAACTGTGTGCCAGTGAGTAACTCAGGTCTCTTTAGAGCAGTTTCCACCAATTCTTTCCTACCTCTTCCTCACAACCACCTTTATAGCTTTCAATAACAATCTTTAATGTGGGTGTATTAGTTACTTTCTTTTTATTGCTGTTGGAAAAAATACCCATCAACAACAACAAAAAATCCTGGAAAAATAATACAGAAGGGTTTATTCTGGCTTATTTACAATGTGATGGCATGGTTCATTATTGTATTGAAATCTTAATGCTAGGAGATAAGGCCACTAGTCACACTGCATTACATCTGCAGCAGGAAGGAGAGCCCTGCTACAGATAGTCCCATCTCCCACACACACTGTCTACCCTTCATTCAGTCTGGGACCGTGGACTAGAGAATGATTCCACCCAAATTTAAGGGGAATCTTCAGTTAAATCTTTCTAAAAAACATTCCAAGGTGATTTTAAGTTCTGTCAAGTTGACAGTAAAAGTTAATCATCATAACAAGATTGCTTCCTTTTCAATGTTCAATGCATAATGAAGTATTCCTTATAAAGTTGTCCAACAGATCTCTAATTCATCTTATGCAATTGACCCATTGAACAACATCTCTCACTCTTAGTAAACATATCTACTCTCTATTATTCTGTGTTTGGCTACTTTAGATGCTTTGTCCAAGAAGAATTACACAGTGATTGTCTTTTAGTGCCTGGTTGAGTTCACTAAGCCTTATCTGCTTGCAGTTCATTCACTTTTTTGTATAAGGAAAGTTTCCTTTCTTTTGTAGGGCTTTATGATATTTTAATTAATACATTTTCTTTGACAGTTCATTTTCCAAAATCTCAGTCTAATAATCAGATAGCAAGAATATATATTATGAAGTATTGTACTATTCACTGGTTATATTTGTATTTTCCTGAGGCCTTGTGATCTTATGAAGATAAGTTACTACTAGAGCAGTAAGTTGGGGCATTCTAACATCATATTACTGAAGGGAAGTGTTGCTCAAGAGAAATAGTCATCTATGCCAGTGCCAGATTAAACCACAAGTCTGAATATTAACTTTTTAGTTACACAGCACCAAGTATAAATTCTCCAACACTCCCAACCTTTCCCATGCTTTTACAGTGACCTGCACATATCCTACTGCTAAACATCACAAACTTTCATGTCTCTGAACGTGTTCTCCAAGAGTCTTTGGCTAATAGTTAATAAATGTCAGAGCACTGATTTGAACTGGAATCTTCTGATATCAGACTTCTAAAACTTTTGATTTTTATGCTGGAACAATTTACCTAAAAATACATATGAAAGCTCTCCATCTACTCATCTGAAATCATTACTCTTGGAATAATAATCCTTTGACTTTTCATGCTCATAACTTTGTTTTAGGTAAATTAATATAACCATCCCTTTAGGTTTCTTAAGTCCAATATTCCTTAAGTAAAATTTTCTTAACTAGCAAATATCAGTGTGCTTATCATATATATATCCTGTGACATACTTAGAGTCATGAAGACTAAGGAGAAGAACATACTATGCAAAACCACCATGCCCTACATATATTAGCCAGAAGTAGGTAGTCAAAACTGTAGGAATGTTCTTAAATGTCACCAGAAGTTTGTCCCTGAAAGGACCATAAGTTCTGTCATTAACTTAAATCACTCTAAGGCTTCCCTTCTTGTCTTTGAAGAGGAGGGTGTGGGCTGTTAGCTAAAATGCTTGGCACTGTTGGTCCAGAAACTCCAAAGCAGCAATCACACAGCTTTTCCTGAGAAAGAAATGGATGTGCTTTAAATAGCCTGACAACAAGCTGATGAGAGAGGAGTGTTCTTGCTCAGCCCATCAGTTTACATACAGACAAGTGTTGTGGAGTAACTTTGTGTGCTTTGCAAAGATGTGTCTTTCCCAAAGCTCCTTCCAATTGGTTTAATAAAGAGCCGCTGAATGGTCAGTAGCGAGGCAGGTGATATTAGGTGGCTTTTCCTAGGAGAAAAGGAAACTTGAAGAAAGAACTTAGGGTGGAGATTTACCAGCCAGATACAGTATGGAGGAGAAATAACAAGCCACATGGTGAAACATAGGTTAATACAACAGGTTAAGTTATAAGATCTACATGGAACAAGCCTAAGCCAAGCTGTCATGTAATAAGCAGTCTCCATGCCATTATTTGAGAGCTGGCTGTACAAAAAAAAAAAAAAAAAAAAAAAAAAAAAAAAAAAAAAAAAAAAAAAAAAAAAAAAAAAAGACCTGGTACAAGTAAGGGATCCTCAGAAAGCACTGAATCTTAATTAAAAACTTTCACAGGCTTCCACAAAAAAAAATGTGTGTGTCAGAGTGTGTGTAAAATCTGAATAAAAAATATAAAGTTCTTTTGACAACTTGCCACCCTTAAAAGGAATGATGGTTTTAGCCATTGAATGTTTGAGATTTAATTTAAATTCCCTTCAATGTTGTGAGACTTTAAACATCATAAAGACACCATAACCCTTAGAGAAAAAAAAAGGTAAGGGTGCTAATTCTTATGTCAAATGAAAAAATATTAATATAAAATAAAACAAATATGTGAAAACAAATGACATCCAAGGAAGGACAGTGTGATATTCAATTCAATGCAAGCTTAAAAGAGAGAGATAAATGACAAGATCCAATATTTTATGGAAGACTATGGCCAAACAAATACCATTCTGTATATTTAAAGATATAATTACTTAAGCGACCTACTAACTAAATTTAAACATATAATTGTTTAAGTATCTATTGTAAAAAACATTTTGCAAACTGTCAAATACATTCAGAAAAAAATTGTTAGGCTCAGCTGTGACCAGGAAAACAATCAAAAGACATTCAATAGCATAAAGTGGTAAGGAAATATTCAACTATAATTCAGTCTAATTTAGACCAGTATCCAATTAAATTAAAATCCCATGCCATTCTCAGACTGTTAAAAACCTATTTTTACTTTAAAAATTAAAGAACATTAATTTGAGATTTCTTAAGTATTCCCAGCTGGATGTATTATCTGCATTGATTTTTTTTTCACTCAATGCAACAGTATCAGATGGTCCCATAGGCATAATGAAGATTTGATTAAAGTTACAGGGGAAAAAACTATAACAATATTTTTTTCTAAATACTATAGTTCTAATATGTCAAAATATAACAGTATCTTTCTCAGTAATAGGAACCATATTGAGTAGCAGTTCTTTCCAGCATTGGCAACCCAGTACTTCGTCATAATTTTACTTTTGTCCCACTTTCCCAGACCACATCCTACTGTAAGCACAGATGTTAAAGAGTTCACACCCAGAGATGACTGATGATAACCTCTAGACCCACTTTGAGTTCTTCCAAGTGAGTTGCTATTCTATGAAGTAATGTTTTGAAGATAATTTTAAAGGGTGTGAGGGTAAAGGAAGAAAGATGATACATGTGCAGCTGATGTATGACATCTATGATGAAGTTCTTGGTCACTGGAATGTAACTCTCTAAATTAGACTTACAAAACATTTACTAGCTGGTGTCACCTAACTGCATTTCAATCTTTGAAAATGGCATGTAATAGGAGACACTGGAAACCCAATTACCTTCATTTCTTCTGCCATCTATGTTCCTACACAAATTTATCTGTTTTTCACCAGTTATGGCCCATATTATCTAAGAAAATGGAATTTTTTTTTTTGAATCTTTGAGTAACCTTGTAAAGTTTAGCAAAGTATTTGAAATCTATTTTGAATATAGTAGGCAGATAATTTTTAATTCTAGAATTAGTGTGAGATTTTAAAAATAGGCACAGGGCCCATTCCATCAGCCAAGCTGTCTGTAACTCATCAGGGAAGCACCAGACAAACAGCTTTTGTGAACTAGCAGCCATGCTGGAATAGGATTTTGTTGATGCATCTGTTTTGGAATCTTCAATCTCATGCAAGTAACCTCTCACTCACAGTCTTGTAGATAACTCCAGTAAATGTATGCGTTATCCAAAAAGAAAATAATCCCAAAATATAGACAACTCTATGAGCAAAAGCTCCTTAAAATTGGCAGAAGTCATGGGTCAAGGTGTAGATTTTCAAAACTGTGAATTTAACAGGGATCTCTTTTACAAATATTTAGATATCATGCTTAATGGGCATTCCTTATACAAACAAACAATAGAGTATATAAGGGTCTAGATGTAGAATTTGAAATTGCTTGTGCTAAGTAAATTAGTTAACAGTAGGAAAATGTTATTAAGTCTTTGATCTTAAAGAAATTACTGAAGTCAGGGGGCTGGAGATATCTCCAAGTAGTTTAGAGCACTGTTGCTCTTGCAGAGGACCCAGTTTTAATTCCCACCACCTAGAAAAAAAAATCCATGTTTGATTTTCAGCTTCTACATAGTGGCTCACAACTATCCATTACTCAAGCTCTACAAATCTGATACACTTTTAGGATATCCAGGGGCACCAAACATGGACATGCTACATGTACATATAGGCAAAGCATTCACACATAAAACACAATGAATAAAATCTAATAAAATGATTTTTTTAACTGGTAAAGTTATTGATCCCATTCCCGAGACTGAAAGTGAACTTATTCAAATTACTATTAGCAAGCAATTTTATTATATACTCTTCCTCACCTAAGAAGACAACCTTCTTCTCTAGCAATATCCATCAGCTGTCAGTTGGAGAATATTTACTGAGCATCTACATTTTAAAGATGTGTTTATGCTCAAGCATAACACCTAAACTTCTGATGTTGATTGTATGAATTTACTTTCTTAGGAAAAGTTTTAATAATTAAGTCATGAGAGTTATCATTCAAAATATTATTAAAAGATTAGAAATTATGCCAGAATTTCAATAACCTTCCCTACCTAACCTATGAATTAAAGTTTTCCTTTTGCTAGAATGAAGAAATGCTTTATGGAACAAATAACATGACAGTCATGTACAGTTAATTTGGACAGAGTCTCTGTTAATTAAGTATGGCATGCTTTACTAAACCCAAACATCGACAAGGTTAACAAGCAATCCAACACATCATTAAAACTTAGCAGTTATTAGAGTCTAATGTGGCCTTAAAGAGTGAGATGGCAAAGACAGTAGGGATCTGTAACCTGTATTTCAAATACTGTGGTTTCCTTTGGCCATTGGAATTGGTTCATTCTTTTCTTTTTTATGACATAATTATTTTATATATTTAAGATTATATATACCTCATTCTGCTCTTTTTCAAATTCATGACCTTTTATTTTCAATAGTTGCTGTTACTTCTAAGTGCTGTACAGTTGTAACTTCCAGTAATTCCAGAGGTTACTGTATAAAGTTTCACCACTGTGATTGCTTTGGCATGAGCTGAACAAGGACAACCACAATAGACTTGCTATCGTGGACGAGGGGGAAGGCTAGGAAGCCTTAACCATACACAAAGAACTACAAGCAACCAAGGAATGCTGGGAGGAGGAGAAACAACAGTCTTCCTGGGGAAAGGGAATACCAATGGGTTTGTCTTCTAACACAAAGTGGTCAGCGCTGAAAACACACACAAGAGTAACATGCCTTTCTTATTCTTTATGGTTTCTCTGAAAAAGTAGCTACAATTCAAGCTGGAATATTTGAAGGACAGATAGCAAAGGATCTGGATATTTCATGAACTCAAGGCACAAGTGTCGTTTGTTTACCATAATAGAAATTGCCTATTTGTCTTTTTTTAATGCACCCTTTTAAAATCACATTCATAAGCTTGGTGGCACAAGCCTTTAATCCCAGTACTTGGAAGGCAGAAGCAGGCAGATCTCTGTAAATTCAAGGCCAGCCTGGTCTACAAAGCAAGTTCCAGGATAGCCAAGGATATTACACAGAGAAACCCTGCCTCAAAAATAAAATAATAACTAAATCAAATTAAGAATCTTAGCTCTATATCAGAAACACTGCACTCTCCTGAGTGTTCAAATTATTCTCTCATTCACTAAATGTGCAAGAATTATACTTTAGTTTTGTACAAATAGCATTCATAAAACTGTACAACTACAAGTAAGCAGTGACCTAGTTCAATAACTAGTAGACAAAACAAAGTTTGTTTACTTCTATTTATTTACTCACACATTACCACAAAGTGTTATCTTCTAAATAAACATTAAAGCACATTTATGTCAATATTTTCCTTCTACGAATTTGTGTACAAAATATCCTCTAAAACAAAGATATTTATTGCCTGAAAGCATTTTTGTAGCTGCCATTCACAAGTCCCTATAAGTGTTGATTGCCATCAAAGTACTGGTAAAAACAATGTTATGTGGCATAGTTGTTTAAGTGAAAATGTCTCCCAGAGATTCATTCATTTGAGGAGGAAGTGTGTCACTTAGGTGAACTGTGATACTTTCAGAAGCCAAAGCCAGGCCCAGAAGCTCTCTCTTTTCTGTTGCCTATGAATCTTAATGCAGAACTCGCAGCTACTTCTCCAGCTCCATGTCTGCTTGCATGTGACCATGCCCCCCCCATAATAACAATATATCAAACCTCTGAAACTGTAAATATAGCACGAATTCGGATTGTACAGAAAGAGGCTCAGTGCCAAATATAGGGGAAAGACTGAAATATCAGAGAGAGGTAACACCACGGCCAATTCTCACACAGCTACCTTCCAATTTTCTCAGCCTCACTCCTGGTCTCTTCTGTTGGTCACTTCTGTTCGGCTGGTTTTTTACTGAGGCCTTAAATACCCTTCTTTCCAGCTGTATCCCATCCAGGTTAGGATTAATGGTGTGAACTACTCTGATTGCACTCACACGAGCCTTCCAGCTGGCAGAAGGACAGTCTCTAAATGTTTATACAGACTCCAAATATGCTTTTCATATTCTCTTGTCCCATGCTGCTATCTGGAAGGAGCGTGGGCTCCTCACAACGAAGGGAAGTTCAATTCTTAATTCCAGCCATATCATAGCATTGTTACAGGCTTCCAACCTCCCTAAACCAATAGGTATTATCCGCTGCCGATCTCATCAGACAGAGGGCTCCACTGTTTCTAAGGGAAACAACAGATCGGATCAGGTGGCCAGAGCAGCAGCTCTTCAGGGCACCGGCCTACACTCACCATTTTCACCCCCGGGGAATGCACGCACTACAACCCACGCAGCCACTCAGTACTAGGGAGATTCTGTCCTATCTGCATCAGCTTTTCCACCCTAACAGTCAGGCCTTAGCTCACTTCGTTAAGATTCATCTCCAGCCTACCTCTGAAGATTTACAGTTCTTAAAATCTCTATCACTGCCTCTTGTGCAATTTGTCAAAAGACTGACACTAATTCCACATACCATAGCAATCCCTTTCCTACCCACGAGGCCAGGGGGTCTATCCCGGGGACTAGCTGGCAGTCGGACTTTTCCCAGATGCCCACAGTCAGACGGGCCAAATATCTATCAGTACTTGTGGATACCTTTTCTGGCTGGGTGGAGGCATTCGGGACATGTAATAAAAAAGCTCAAACAGTTTCTGACATTCTTCTTCGAGAAATAATTCCCAGGTTTGGAATTCCTGCCTCTCTTCAATCTGACAATGGTCCTGAGTTTACCTTGCAAATTTCTCAAAGATTATCTAGGACTCTCACCATTCCCTGGCATTTCCATATTCCATATAGACCTCAGTCATCTGGCAAAGTAGAACGGACTAACCGCTCCTTAAAAGACATCCTTGTTAAGATGTCACAAGAACTCCATTTAGACTGGATAGCCCTGCTTAGACTTAGAGCTCTCCCCAAAAAACCTCTGAATATCTCACCCTTTGAACTTCTATATGGAAGATCTGTATTACCGCCTGGACTGTCTCCTAAAACCCCATACCTTCCTGACAATCTGCTTCCTCCCCTCCTCCATCACCGGCGATTGCTTTTGTGGGATTTTGCAGACGATTCCCTCCCCAAACCGTGCTCTGATTCATCCTGCCCACCTCGAGTTAACATTGGAGATCAAGTTTTACTTTCTTCTCCAAGCCACCAACCTCCTCCCCTCACTCCAAAGTAGACCATATAGAGTAATTCTAACAACGCCTACAGCCACTAAACTGGAAGGCTTCCCACAATGGATTCATTTGTCTAATCTTAAACCTTTTATCCCCCCTCCTCAAAATAGCCAGAGAGGAGACCCAAAATCTTTTTTTTTTTTTTTTTCCAAAATCTTAAAAAAACAGCTCCGAGCTTCCTTTGCAGCCTGCCAGAGCAGAAGCCAAGGTGGTAAACAAAGGGCCCCAGGCAGTCTGCTTGGAATCCAAGGTAAACAAAGGATTGTTCAGCTCTTCAGTTAAAGCAGCCCCTCCCTGAAGATGCCTTGCAGGTAAAACAAAGACCATTCTCCAACCCCCTGCAGGAGTCCAGGTAGGCAAAATACAGGACACTTTAATCCTTTCCCTTTCCCAGGCCTAGCAAGGATCCACAGACATTAACATGCAGGCAGCAGACAGTAGAATCCCTTAGCAGAAGAAAATAACCATTCACACATCACAGCTAACTCAAGGTTTACTCCCTCCTTTCCCTTAGCCTGTCACCCCCAAAGCTCTATCACTGCAGACAATAGAATCCCTTAGCGATCAGAAACACCCTGGACTGACCCTTCAAACCCCAGTCCATCTATAGGAACACCTGACTCACTCTTGAGGGAAGGGGGACAAAACTGGATTTGGCCGGGAGTGAAGACTGATCCAAGCATTATTGGGCCAGTGTGACCATAGGACTGTCTGCTCCCTGCCAAGGGAGGGGATGGGGAGTTGCAGAGAAGAAAAATGATCAGATGTGGTGGGAGGGGGAAAAGACCTTCAATAAGGATATACAGGGATGGAAAAAAAAAAAATTCAGAGGGAAAGCTGAACACAAAGAAAATATATGTGTAGTAATCTTATTTGCATTTCCACCCTTGATAAGCCATGCTTATGATTATTATCCTCTGTATAGTTATTGTTAACTCTTCGGCATTTTTAAATTCTTTTTACTGTTTTTTCTAATAAATACAAAATAAAGAAGGAAAAAAAAACTGTAGTGGAGGTGGGATAAGAATGATGTCAGAGAAGGGGGAAGGGGAAAGATACATTTGATAAAAATATTTTAATTAATTATGGAAATTTCTCAAAACTGTCTGAGCATCTCAAACTCCTTACCAATGTGCTATGCTATACATTGCGGAAGTGGTTGAAATCAGTTCATTTTAAAAGTAAGTAGAATATTGTTCTTATTGGTAGTTGACAGTAGTTTCATCTATTATACAAACAATATAAAGTACCTAGATCTCCTATTTAGTAACTTGATAATATATCTGTAGGGATTAGATAGAGGCCTACATATGTTCAGAGATTTTATATTATATTTGAAAACTGCTCCTAAAGTAGAAAATGTGTTTTTGAGGACTATAGCAGTTAAACAAAGCCCATCCATTTGATATAGTTGGGGGAAGATGATAAATAATAAGTTTATACTGATTTGTTATGTATAATAAAAAGCAAGTTTGTATAGTGCTGGAAAATTATCACTACATTAAAAAAAAAAAAAAAAAAAAAGAATCCCTTAGGAAGAGAAAAGAACCATTCACACATACCCAGCTAACTCAAGGTTTATTTACAAACTCCTTTCCCCTTAGTCACTCCCAAAGTTCTATCACTAACTCATATTTTTTTCTGAGCTCCAGGAAACAAACTTCCATGGCCCTATGATCCAAATCCTTCATTCTGCCAACAAGATGAGCTAAAAACCTCTCCGTCCTTGTGTCAGCAGGAAGTAACAAAGACGACCATGACGACCTATTTCCGTCCCATCCCATCACCATAAACCTGGTTTTTTTTTTAATATATGATCAAAGGGTGAAATGTAAGGATTTCCAAAACTTGCATTCACCTGGAATGTAATTGTCAATCATCCCTCTGGGTGTGGCGATGCAAACATGGGCCCGCCCACCCTTTTAATGAAAGGGTTCACACAAGCCCCAGCCCCTTCCCTTCTCTCTCTGCTTCCCTCTGCCGCATCTCTGCTCCCTGCTGTAATAAACTCTAGTGTGGTACTTCCAGTGTTGAGATTCCATTCACGTGCCACGTGCAAAAAACTTACAATAGCTAGCCTTGAACTCACAGAAACAGAGAAGGTTCTGTCTCTGGAGTTATGGGATCAAGGGTATAGGTCTTCACTCTCTGCTTTCCCTGTGCTGGGATTAAAGGTGTGTGTGATTGACTCAGCTGTTTATCTTTGTATTCAAGGATCAAGGATTTCCTGAGCTGTCTGCCTAGGGTTAGGGAGATAGCACTGTGTGCTATCTCTAGATATTTCAGGTTTTATTAAATATGTAATATGTCACCACATGTAAGCCCCAATTAAATGCTTTCTTTTATAATTGTTGCTGAGGTCATGGTGTCCCTCCACAGCAATAGAAAGATTAAGACATGTGGGAATGGAAAAGAGTTGATCAAGGTGAAAATAGAAAAGAATGATAACTCACATAAATGTTAACACTATCACTTTTCCTAGCTGTGTTTAGATTATGGTCTCGCAACATCATCTGTGATGTTCATGGAGGATTCTCCCACCTGAAGCCAGTGATAGAAAATGACCTACACAGACTATTCTGGTGGAATCAATGAGGCAGTCGGTGGTTTAAAAAAAAAAAAAAAAAAAAGGCTATATGTTTGCAAGCTTTGTGATATTAGAAGACAATCAGGCAGCTCCATGGCTCTGGGATCCTAGTGAGGACAGTGAGTGGCAATTGGATTATGAAGTCTGACCATCATGAATGTGATTCGTTGATGATGATATATCATCATCTTATCCTGAACTGCATCCGTTAGCTTGTTGATTCCAATTGGCTATTCTCTTCTCTTGGATAAAAGCCCGATTCCTCTGTGGGATGGTTTCTGCTTTTCTCCTTGTCTTTGTTGGTTTTGATTTTAGCTTTATTTAAATCTATCTTTGATGTCCTTTATAATTCTCAGGGTTTTCAGTATATTGAAATGTGTACTTTTAAATGATATTTTAATTTGTGAGAATTTCTATGGAGCAGCAAGTAATAGGAAACAGACATCAAATTGTCTTTTCTGTAGGAAAGTAAATTTGTTTGCAATAGAAATACATGCCCTCTCAGACTGATACAGGCAACAGATTAATTGCTTTTTCTAGAAGTCCGCCACAGTCAGAGAAAGATTCAAACTCAAGATTTTTCATTTTGCCTTAGTTCAGCAGATCATCTATAATCAAGAAATGCTTGCTGAATCCTAAAAACCAGACTACATAAAGATGCATCCCTTATATTTCAGAGACTTTAGTAGTGGAGACAGAATAAGTCAAATGCCAGACACACAGTGCACGATATCATGGAAAGGCCTGGAGTGGCGGAAGAATGGCATTGCTTATAATCACTCTGCCTTTCCATCCATGGCATACCTCTGGAATAAAGGCATTTATGTTTTCCTGTCTTCCTTTACAGATGCGTGAAAGCCCAAATCAAAATAATGTCAAATTTTCTGACAAAATAAAACATTGTAACCACTTAGTTTGAAAGTTTGTAAAAATTAACCAATACTTTGTTATTTTATTTTAAATGTGAAATTTAGGTATCAGAATTGGGAGACAGGATAGTGGTAGAATGCTTGCTTAGCATGCATGAGATTAAAGGCTGAACTGGCATATTGTAAATAAATTAATATAAAATAGAAAATTTAACAAATGTCAATATTTTTCCCATTTAATTTTTTCATTGTACAAGAGTTACGATATTTTTAAAGTTATCCTAACAAGTTAAAAAGAATAATCTTTTCCCAGGTATTTACCCTAGAAGTGTTACTATGACATATATCCTAATGATATGGTAATTTATTGTTCATAAATTATGCCCTAGGAAGTCCTTGTGCCTTGAAAGTTGTTTATAAGAGTTTATGAAATCTCTTTTTCAGAAAAATCTGTGTCTCATCCAGATTAGATTAGCTGGTACATTAGTTTCTTTTCCATTGCCGTGACAAAATGCTCTGACAAGAAGCAACTTAGGGAAGAAAGGAATGACTTTAGCTTACAGTTCCAGAATTATGGAGTCTACCATAGCAGTGAAGGTGTGGCAACAGTCAGGAAAGGCATAGCCAAAGAGGCAGGAAGCCGGCTGATCACACTTCATCAGAACACAAGAAGCAAAGAGAGCACAGTAGGACCATATACAGCCTGCCTCCAGGGATACACTCACTCATCCACAGACTCTACGTCCTAAAGGTTCCACTTTCCCAAACAGAATCACTAACTGGGGATCAAGGTTCTAACACAGGAATATGGGAAAATTTAATATTTGAACCTCAACACCTGGGAAATCTAAGGGAACTCCATTGCCTTCATCATTACATGGTTTTGAAATGAGCTTGCAGTACATTTCCAAACCTTTGGAATTTTTAGAATGTCTTCTTGGGGGATTCAGATAAGTAATTACTGCTTATTAGAAGTTTCAAGATGTGATGGTGTCTTAGTTAAGTTGCTATGATCAAATACAATAAAGTACCAGCAGTGGTGGTTCCCACCTTTATCTCAGCACTCAGGAGGTAGAGATAGGTGGACTTCTGAGTTTGGGACTAGCCTGGTCTACAGAGTGAGTTACAGGACAGCCAGTACTACACAGAGAAACCTTGTCTCAGAAAAGAAAAAAAAACAAGCAGACAAAACAAACATCTGCAATAATATATATATATTATATATAATATATATATAATGAAGACAGTCACTTGCAAACTCCAGAGATTTCATTATCATATTTCTGAAAACAGAAAGTCCATGAAGGCAGAGTTGACCTGGACACATACTAAAGAAAGCCTCTTCTGCTCACCCAGGTTCCATACTATTTTGTTTGTTCATTTTATTTTATTTTATCTAGAGAAACATTGTCCTGTGGTATATTTAAATACTACTTACTATAACTATACAAAAATTACCCTTTACGGAACTTGCTTAATTAAACACAGAATGGGTACCATACTCTTTGTGATGGTTTGAATAAGAAGTCCTGTAGCATCTTGGGTATTTGTATACTTGGCCATCACCTGGGGGAGGCTTAGGAAGTGTGGCCTTGTTGGAAGAAGTACTTTATTGAGGCAGGCATTGAGTTCAACTCTTGCTATTTGAAATTTGCCATTTCTGCTTGCTGTGTATGGTTCAAGATGTAAGTTCTCAGCTTGCTCCTCTGGCCCCCATGCCTTTGTGTCTGCTTTTCCATTCTAATAAACTCTTATTCCTCTAAAACTGTAAGCTCAAATAAACTTTTCCTTCTAAAGGTTGCTTGGTCATAATGTTTTATCACAGTAATATAAAAGTAATGAACACATTCTGTTTTCTAATATCTGTCCATTTAATGACTGCTATAAAATTTGTTTAAGAGCCCTGTATCTCTCAAAACTCTTATGAGCTTCCTCAAATGATAAAGTAAGACTACCAATTTTATGGGGAAGCCAGGGTAATGTGCAATTTTTAATGATAAGTTATAAGTAATATTTATTTATTCATATTTTAAATGGAAGCATAACTACAGCTAGCCCAGAACTGAAATCACTGTCACTAGAAAGCAGGAGCACCCATCCTAGAGGCCAGAAAGGATGAAGTAATATATAAATTTTCCCCTTGAAAGAATTGAGAGTCTCTCAGGGACTGGATGGTCCAGTACTTGACTGATATCTGGACCAATTCTTCAGATTTTAATGTGAATGGTAATGGTTGTGGATGTTCAAAGCCAAAAAAAATAAGTCAAAAATCACTGGAGGAAAATGAAATTAACAAAAAATAACTACAGGCAACTATAGAACACTGAGAGAGAGAGGAATAGTCTTCCCTGGGAAGCACACAGCAAATTAATTATTTAATACCCAATAATCATCCCTGAAAACATACCTACCAGTAACATTATAATGACTGAGAAGGTTGTGTTTATGTACCTAGGGATATATACATAAAAAGAGATCATGCATTTGAAGGAGAGCAAGGAAGGGTTTGGAAGGCGTAAAAGAAAAGGATAAATGATCTATTAAATAATAATATCAATAAATTAAGGAAATAATTTTTAAAAATCTTCTCATGTGGAGGCAAGGTAGGCTTTACACAAAAGAAGAGAGGAAAAAATAAGTATTTAAAGGTTCCATATATAAAAGTAATATGTAATGATTAAGTGTACAAAATAAATGCAAAGACTAAAATGATCCTAAAATTAAAATCTAACTGACCACAATGACGTTGGCATATTAAAAGTTTCCAGAAGAGTTGTCACAAATACTTCTAAATAGACCTGGTTCCCATAGGAGTAGTATATGGTAAATGGCATAATAACAATTGTTCCAAAGTCAGACAGGCAGAACACCACTAACGTCAAAATTAAAGCCCAAACCTGAAAGATTTAGTGCAAATAACTAATAGCATGGAATAAAGCTTTAGGGGGCATCTAAAAGCATACTCTTAGGCATACTCTGAGCTGATGCAGAAAAGGGTTTCTAGCAAGAAATAACATGAGAAAACACTGATGTCATAGTAATTTTAAAGGCTGAAATTCTTAAACATCTTCAAAGGTTGTACTTCTAAAGGTATGCAATTGTTGAGAGACAGAGTGGGGAGGGACCTGCACGAAGATATCAAGATGAGGTAAAGTGTAGAATGTAAGTCATTGAGACACACCACAGCAAATTTACAACATACACATAACCTGTGCAATAGTGAAAGAGACTGCAGCCTCTTAAAGTGTGTATTATATACTGCAGGCTACACCAGTATATTATGTGAATGATGGTCAATATCCAAATCTGAAATAATTTCAGTGATGGGAATAAACATTAAATATTTACCAGCTGGCGCACAGCTGGATCGATGAGATCCATCTCCCTCCCAGGAGTACACACAATAATAAATGAATAGACCTTGGCTCCCAGCAGCAAGAAGAGGTTGCCTTGAGATTGGAAATCAATGGAACCACCATGAATGTATCAATAGGTTAAAGCGATAAATGAAGGTTGCTGTCATTTTTTAAAAGTTGTGATAATGGGGGGAGGTAATGGCAATTCTTTCTTATGTTTGCTTTTTATATAGTTTCAAATTTACTGAAGTAATTCTTTAGAAAATTTTTGCCTAACTATATTTTCTTAAAAGAACATCTTGTCTCAAACTTACAGGTTACCTAATTCAGTTCCTATCCCTAAAAATAATTTAGGTTCAGATTTTTAGCTCTTGGCTAGTACTAAGTAAAAATACAATCCTTGAGGCAGAATGGGAGATGCAGCTAGAAAGAATAGTGTCATAGGATCCTTAAAAAGTAATGGTTTTTTCTTTTTCTTTTAATCTTTATTTTATTCTATCAAATCTTATGGCTCTGAAGCTCTCCTGAGCCAATGTAGTTCCCAAATCATGACTTATAGAAAATTCTAAGGTTGATGCTGTTTTAGAAATAAATATACTGGATCTGCCAGGAGTGGAGGCTGAACTAAGCAATATTGGGACAGTGGGACCTTGGGACTGTCTGCTGCCTGCCCAGGGAGGGGATGGGGAGTTGTGGAGAAGAGAGAATGACCTGATATGGTGGGAGGGGGAAGGGACCTTGAATAAGGATATACAAGGATAGAAAGTGTGACTTCTTTGTTCATAATAATAAAATAAAAAAAGAAATAAATATACTGAGCTTTAAGTGTAGATTTAGTGTTGTAAGCTTATTCTATGTAGCAATCGATAGAAGATGTCAATTAAAAATATGAATGGACATTTTATAAAGCCCTTCACAGACTCACTGTTTGCTATCAGACAGTATGACAGTGTCACCTTAATGGTGCTCACTCCTCTCATTTCAGTTGTATCAGTTGCTTGTCTTGTTGCTATGACAACAAGAAGAATTGGTTTTGGCTCACAATTTGAGTGTGAGCAAAGCATGGGGTCAGGACCTGGCGAAACCTGATGGAAATGAATACTAGTGCTCAGCTCTCTTCTTCTCAAATCTAGGGTCCCATCCCTTGGAATGGTGCTATTGCATCAGTTAACCCAGTCTAACATCTCCAAGACAGACATTCCAAAAGGTTTGTCTCCTAGATGTTTCCAGATCCTGTCAAGTTCATACTACTAATCACCACACCAATCAAGGCCTATGTAACAAATTCTAATACATGAGTAAATCCCATGATGCACCAGTGAGAGGTTCTATCCATGCTTAGAACACTCTTGAGAACCTGAGTCAAAAAGTTTGTACCCAAACAACTTAAGAATAAAATAACAGTGTTACTAAAGGAGCATTTTAGTAGAATTAGAAAATACTCTTTGGAACTTGTATTATTAGAGAGAAACTTCAGTTATTATTTATTACAACCAAAAGTTCCTACTGGTTCCACTTTCCCTGAATAGAGCATCTGTTGCTTTCATGTTTTTTACAAATAAAATTGATTCTTTATTATTTTACATACTCCATCTCAGTATTTTTCAAGTGTGATATATTTTTACATATCTCTTAAAAGTTGCGTTACTTTTCTACAGCATATATACTTTTATGAAAACTTGAAAACATGTTAAATAGTATCTATAAAATGTTATAAAAATACATATATATCAATACATCTTTAGCCAACAGAGAAATGCAAATCAAAACAACTTTGAGATACCACCTTACACCTATCAGATTGGCTAAGATAAAAGACATAGAGGACAGCCTATGCTGGAGAGGGTGCGGAGCAAGGGGAACACTCCTCCATTGTTGGTGGGAATGTAAGCTTGTTCAGCCACTTTGGAATGCAGTAGGGCAGTTTCTCAGAAAACTGAGAATCAATCTCCCCAAAGTCCCAGCAATACCACTACTGGGCATATAACCTAAAGATGCACATTTGCACACCAAAGGCATTAGCTCAACTATGTTCATAGCAGCATTATTCATAATAGCAAGAACCTGGAAACAACCTAGATGTCCATCAACTGAAGAATGGATTAACAAACTGTGGTACATCTACACAATGGAGTACTACTCAGCAGTAAGAAAAAAATGATAGCCTAAAATTTGCAGGCAAATGGATGGAATTGGAGAACATCCTCCTGAGCAAGCAAACCCATAAAAATAAGCAGGGGATGTACTCACTCATTAATGGACTTTAAACAAAAAGCTAAGCATGTCCAAGTTGCAAACCACAACCACTGAACAGCTTGGGATCTGAAACATCTTGGATCCCATTCCCTCCAGAGGAACACCTGACCCAGTCTTGATATTGGGGTGAGGAAAGTAGATTTGCCTGGAGTGGATGCTGAGCTAAGCCACCTTGGGACCTTGGGACCTCCTGCCCTTCATGGGGAGGAGATAAAGTGATGGGGAGAAGAGTGAGTAACTGGGAGAGGCAGGAGGGGTAAGGGAGTCTGAGTAAGGGGATACATGGTTAAAAAATATGACTTTATTCATAATAAAAAATATATGTCAATATTAGGAATTATGTCCTTAAAATGCTCCCAGCATAAATTACTTAATGAATAGTAACAATAGTTTGCTTGACATGTTCCCTTTCTATTCCTTCAATCTATACAAAATCTATATGCTCTCTGGGGGAAAAGGTTTAGTTGGTATATGTATTTCCTATAGCCTCTCATATCAAGCCATGGCTGAAACACAAATTCAAAACAGCATCTTTTATGAAAACAATAACGTCATTCTATAAACGTTAGCATTAATTTGCTGTGCCTCTACTGTGTGCTACAAGCTAGAAAATGAAAAGATACAGCATAAGCATAACATAGTCATGCAACCATATAAGACTGAAATAAAATCCAGGGTTGATTCCACACTGTAATGGTTAGCACTCACTCTGGATTCTGAAGTAAAGTACAGTTAAGTATGAAAACATACATGCAAAAAGTATGTAAGTAGAAAATACCTTATTTCCCAAAATCCTCTTAGTGCAAGTACAGAAAACAGAGTATGCTGAAGAGACATATCAGTGAAATTGCTGAAGACACTCAAGGAAAGCATGCTAGTTTGTGTTTTTACACAAACAGACCCCAATTATATGTCCCTACGTCTTCCAGGTTCTATGATATGTAAGTGAACAAGCTAGAGATAGACATCGGAAGAGGCTAGTCATAGAGCACAGAGGGGTAAAAGGAGTTGATGACCTCTCAAAGAATTCAGAACAAAGGTGACTCAGGGAATGGGGAGAGGGAAAAGGAAAATGGAGCAAGATAAAGGAAGCAGAGAGGATCATCATCTTCTTGGAGATCTAGCCAGAGAGAGTTTGTGAATATGTGTATTGAATTTGTCCTTAATGCTTTTATGTTTCTTTTTTAAAAAGATTTACTTATTATGTATACAATATACAGAAGAGGGCACCAGATGTCATTATAGATGGTTATGAGCCACCATGTGGTTGCCGGGAATTGAACTCAGGACCTCTGGAAGAACAGCCAGTGCTCTTAACCTCTGAGCTGTCTCTCCAGCCCCACTTTTATGTTTCTAATATAGGACTTCTACTCTAATACAAACTCCACCCTGTGCTCTAGCAAATATTCAAAAAATATCTCTCTCTCTCTCTCTCTCTCTCTCTCTCTCTCTCTCTCTCTCTCTCTCTCACACACACACACACACACACACACACACACACACACACACACACACACACACTTGTTTTTTTAATGAAATCATTGACTTGAATATGTACCACATGTAGACTGCTACAAGCCGAACAATCAAACTATAGTTGGGATAGTTGACATTGATAGTGTTACATAAATAAGAATATATAAATAAGTATAGTTTGGGAGGCACTAAAACTGGTATGATTTGATTGCTCAGCTTTCTTAACCTCCACAAAAATATAAAGCTAGTTACAGGGATTTTAAAGGGTATCATACAACTGAAGGGTGATGAGATTAAGCTTCATTAACTTCAAAGGCAATTCATTTCTGCCTCTGAGTCAAACTTGAGAGATTGTTTTTAAAAGACATAACCATTATACTATTATGCAAGACTATTCATTTAAGAAGCTCACAAGTATATATAAAGTGGAAAGGAGATGCAAACATTTTTTAAAGACTATTTATAAAGTCAGTGCTTTTCATTAATTATCCAAATCATTTCCTCTGCACCCATCTTTAACACATTCTTATAAATAAATGCATGCCTAATATAGAAATCATCTTGTCATGTTACTATAATCAAATAGGAGCAGGTTCTGTCATTACATTTGAATGCACAGTAATTCCCAGTGTCCAGGTCTCATTATTATAACATATATAGAATATTGATTGCAATTTTATTCAGTTACTCATCAAAACTTGACAAGAATTTGCATGGATTATGGACCATACTATTATTACAATAATTATGGAAGAAAATAGAAAGTAAAGGGAAGTTAGATTTTTATACTTTTGATGATGAAGAATGTGTGTCTAAAAACGAACACACCTTGCTGTCAGTAAGCCTCAACCACTGGATGAACTTTTTCAATCTATGTTTTTCTGCTAGCGCAAGGACATTTTAAAAAAAAAAAAAAATTTTGCCAAGACTTTATACAACTGGACATAAAAAATACATCTCAGGAGCAGATTCTTAATCTGAATATGACCTTTCTACCTGAATTTATGTTGGTTTGGTGTTCTGTGATAAAACTCGAGAGGCAGGAAGAAATATGATTATCTAATAGTCCTGCTTTGCCACAAAACAGTGGTTGCCAACCCAGGCTTCTAGCTTCCATGTTCTGTCATCAACCTCAGCTTTTCCTTTGAGGACCACACCTCTGCCTGTTGCTCTGGTTTCCCTAGATCTTGTTGAGAACCCTATAGTCAGCCTTCTTGTTAGATTTTCTTGAACTGTCAGCCCCCAAATAATGAGACTTACATTAATTATGAAAGCCCGACAGTAGTTTATGCTTTTAACCAACTAGCTATTATAACTGAAACTAACCTATTTATACTAGTCTATGTTGTGCTACACAGCCCAGTTACCTCTCCTCTGTACTGATGTCTGACTTCTTCATTGTCTCTGTGGCATCTTTTAAGTGCCTAAATTCATCCTGAGTTTTCTCTGCCCAGAATTCTGTCTATTGTCTCCAGCTTAGCTATTGCAGCTTAGCTATTGGCCATCCATCTCTTTACTAAAGCAATCACAATAACATATCTTTACACAATGTTAACAAATACCAGAACTCTTAAGGGACAAAATGTGACTCGGGCAAAATCGACTGAGTTTTCTTCTTGGGATAATGTGTCAAACTACAACAGCAGGGAAATATATGCAAGCTATCACAGCTGACTGTTTTCAAACACAATGGATTCCTGAGAGTTCTATGAAAGCATCCTTCCAAAGGCATGCTGGTTCAGTAACTGAGATCTGTTATTATCCAGCTCTCTTCTCTATAGTCTTCCCATGCCTCAGTCAATTTCTCTTTGCTAAAGTTAAGAAGCATGGGTCTCCGTTACTATACAACAATATGCCTAACTTGGGAATAGAGGAGAATCTATCACCAAGTTCATAGGGACCCAACTTTTGACTTTTGAGTTGAATTTATTTCCCTCTATAACCTTGTAGTTAGCTTTCAGGAAAATCAGACAAGGGTGGTAGTTCATGCCAATGGTAATCCCAACCCTATGACATGATAGAATCATGATTGATCAATAAGGTTTCAATATTAGCCTGAGCATGTCATATTAAGTACAAAATCAACCTGTGCTACAAGAATGAGAACATTTCTCAAAAAGCCAAAAACAACACAACACAAAATGAAACAATAATAAAAACAAAACCAAATTTCTTCTCACCCTTCACGTCCAAAAAAATCCTTACATGTAAAATTTTAAATATTTGGTTACTTCACCAAATAGGCAGTACCTTGTCTAACTCTCAAGCATTGTGTGTTGTGACATTAATGCTTTCTCAGAGGTAAAATCACTAAGTAAAAGGCTTTTGATTTCAAGTCGTTATAGGGCAGACTAATTTTTGAGTTAAGAACCCACCTCTTGTGGTGTGAGTAAGACACACTGAAACTTTTCCTTTTTTGTGTAGGGCCTAAAGTTTGCATTTACTTTTGGAGAGCATTTTATCTAAAATCAGTTAACTTTTAAATTAGTTAAAATGGAATAGCAGGCTTGTATTTATATGTGTTTGTATAACTCAAAGAAGATTAATTCTGAAAAATTGAAATTGGCAAGCCAGTTACCTCTTGAGGCAGTCTAATTGCTTTATCTATTTAAACAACAAAAACAAGTAGACAGAGAGACTTCCTAGTATTTTTCCAAGCCCAGCGTCTCCCTGATGTTTTTCTTATAGCTCAAGAGGTTACCACAGTTCACTTGACTCTGCACTGGGGGAGAGTGGGTCCTCTATGGAATCACTCAGGAAAGACACCCACCACATTGATGCCTGAAGGCCTGGTCTTTCTCTCTCTCCACTTAAGAAGAATTCACAGTGGGCAACTTCAAAGCTGTTTTCTCTGTCTCCACTATAAATTCTCTAGAATCAGGCCATGGTCATTAAAAGACTTGTAGATAAAGCATTTGTTATATAAGTAAATCTATGTCTGTGTGATATTATGTCAAATGCCCAGCAATTACTAATAATTCCATAATAACAACCTTTTGCCTATATCTCTTAATCATCCAAATTAGGACAGACTTTTGCCAAAAGCTGCCTAGCTAATTTATTAGACTCCTTCTCAACCAGATTCCAAGCAGGATAAGGGAGAGGGTAGGGGAAAGTGCATGCTTTTAGCAGCATCTGTATTTACATTGTGTGTGTGTGTGTGTGTGTGTGTGTGTGTGTGTGTGTGTGTGTGTGTGTATGTGTGTGTGTATGTGTGTGTGTGCCTGAGAGGGTACACATGGATATCACTGTATGTGCAAAAGTGCAAGCATATGTGTACATATATATTTAGAGACTAAAGGACAGCCTTGTGTGTTATTTCTTACACATGTTCCATCTCTTTGTGAAAAGGGTGTTATATAGTTTAATTTACATTACTATGATTAAATTCCAAAACCAACTTAGAAAAAAACAAAGCTTATTTAACTTACAATTTCAGGTCATAGTGCATCACTGAAAGGCCACCATCGCAGAAACCCATCCACATCTGCATTCAGGACTAGAGAGAAAAGAATAAATCCATGCTGCTTTCCTGATTTGTATTCAGCTATTCCTCTGTGCTCTCATACAGCCAGAGCCCCCAAACCAGGAAATGGTGCCATCCTCTGCAAATTGAGGCTTCCTACATGAATTAATAATCAAGACACTATTGCACGAGCCAACCTGATCTAAACAAATTCCCTCAGCCAAAACTCCTCCCAAACTGTATCGAGTTGGCAGTTAAGGCTTACTAGCACATGTGGTCTTTCCCTGTAGGACTCATCTAGCAGGCTAGGCTGACGGCATCTTCTGTCCCTGTCTCCCTGGGCTGGGATTACAAGAGTTCTCCACCATGTCTGGCTTGTTTAGATGTGGATCCTGAGGTTCCTTGTGCTTGTAAAGCAAACACTTTACTTATTAATCTATCTCTTTGGCCTAAAATGTACATTTTACTTTTAAGTAATCTATGAAAACCATAGAAGGTATACATATTAATGCAAGTACCATGAATTAACAATACAGATATAGTTTATAGTGTTTAAACCAGCTAAATCGTATTTATCTCCTCAAAATTTTATTATTTTTGTAATGAAAACTTTAGTTGTTATTTGAGGCTAAGGAGATAGACATCGTATAACCCAGGCTGGTCTTGAACCTGACTATGTAGCTCAAAATGGCTTTGAATGACAGACCCTCCTACTTCCAATTTTTTACTCTTCAGGTATACAGGAATGTACTCCTGTACTAAGGTCGATCTGATAAGAATTGTGAAATCTGTTAGAATGTTTAATACATAATTGCTATCTGTACTTGTCCTTGCTCTATTGTGTAATAGTACCCAGAACATGTAATTAGCTATAACTCAATGTGTATTAATCAACTAAAATTTTCTCATCTTTTCCCACATTGTACCACTGTGGCTAGCCTCTAATAACCACCATTCTGCTCTCAACAGCTATAACTGTGGGTTCTCAACCCATGGGTCCTGATCCCCAAAAGACAATCAGAAAACACAGATAATTACAATATGATTCATAACAGCAGCAAAGTTATAGTTATAAAGTAGCAAGAAAAACAGTTTTGTGGTTTAGGGGTTACTACAACATGAGAAACTATTTTAAAGGGTCACATCATTAGGAAAGTTAAGAATCACTGATCTTTAAGATTTTATATTATACATAATATGAGCTCATGAAGTACCTGTCTGTCTGTGGCTGACTTGTTTCAGTTGACAAAATGTTGTACATGTTGTAACAAATGATATAGCTCAATGGTATTCCATAGTGTATGTCACATTTTCTTCCTCTATTCATTAATTAATGGATGCTTAGTTACAGCTTCATGGCTATTATGAATATAATTAACAACACCATCAATCACTAGATAACATTTGTCAACCCTAAGATTATAGAAGTGGTAAATACTATGATGCCAAAGGGAATTAAGAACAAAAGTCTTGATGGCATCCATATGTTGCAAACTCCTCACAAACCAGCTGAAGGACAATATTAATGGAGATTTAATAAAATGGAAATGTAAATTATGGGATAGAGCTATAATTTCAGAAAATTTTTATTTGTTCCCCCATGTAATAAAGATATTACATGTGTTCCCATTTCCATCTCTTGGCTCTAGAGAAAAACCTAAAGTTGTTTTGTGTCAATGATACTAACTAAAGCCATGAGAATTTGTGTTCCATATCCCATATGCACCTGGCTCTCAAGGTTTTATAGGGATGCTTTTGTTTATATTGTGCAGCTGGTGTAAGAAATGACACTGAAGTCATTACTTCAATGAACAATGAAGTTTTGCAATGGAGAGATCCATACTAGAGGTGCAGACAGAGTTCCACAGCATTCTCCTTTGCCTAATGTATCAGCTTATGGTGGTACTCATCAGGTACCCATTTCAAAGACAGCTAGGTGACTCTTTTGTGCAGTGTGTTGGTATACTTCATATGATGAGGATAGGAAGGTATTACTACATGTCCCCACTAATGTTCACATGAGAGAGAACAAGCATGTTCCCAAGGCTCTACTCCTGTCATTTATGTGATCCCTCCCAGCATATTCCTCTTGTCACAGTGGCTACCCACCTCCCCACTTGTCACAGTCCACACACACTCCTCTAGCACCATCTACAGCACTGAACAAGCCTCATGTAGGCTGCAGCTCTGTTTTCCTCCCTTACATGTCACTGTTCCACATTTCATGGAAACTTTTGTATCCCTAGAAATGACATTTGTTGCTGTTTCAGTAAACTCCATATAACCATTTTCCCCAAAAGATGGCAACAAGGAAAAAATCTGGATTTTAGGAGCACATATGTCAAACATAAATCTTAGAATGTGTTCTTATTTTCCAGTGGTCATCACTGTTTTCTTCTGAGTATTTCCTCCTCATTCTCATTATCACAAACATTACTCATTACAAGCCAATACAGACCACTTACCCTTAAGTATTAGCATGGTTCGCTTTGACTGTGGGTATTTGCACAAGAAAGGCAAAAAGTGGTCTGACTAAAGACATGGAGAATTCCCTTATGACTTCCCAGCCAGATCTCTTGCTATTCCTTCTCCTCTCAGAATTATGAAGCTCTGGCCAGCAGTCTTCCAGCATGACTTTCTAAATCCTCCAGCTTTTCCAAGCCTGCCTTTCTATTCCAAATTGTAGCATCTTCTTCTTCCCCTATGCTTGGATTCAAACCACCCTTTTAAATAAACGACAGCTCTCCTAATATACTTCAGCCTCCATGCTCATCCTATAAGCTTTCACAGCATCCTCTCTTCAAGAAGAAGGCCAATGCTCTCAAACACCTTGACACATGAAGCTTTATGCTCCTGTAGCCATTATGATTTCAGGCCAATTTGTTCTGGTTCTTATCTATGCAAATTTTCCTTGCATGGTAATCTTTAAAATTCCAGATGACTATAAATGTACAAGAGGTATGAAAGTCTGCAATGATAAGGTACATGCCATAGGTAAGGTTTGTCTTTATGTCTTCATAGCTCGACACATCTCACATACTTTTTTCCTATTTATGGTTGAAAACCTAGTGGTTTCAAGTCTGAGTATTAGACAATGTTAAAAAAAGAATGTTTCTGTCTGAATTGTGACTGAAGGCTCAAAATAATAAATGCCATATGCCAGCTGTTCCACTTCTGCCCCTCCAGTGAAGCATTTCTTTAAATGTTCTCATGGTCATTGGTCCCTAACTATGGTATAAAGGTCAAGGCTTTGTATTTTTCTAGTCAGCTTCTAGTCAGTTGCCAAGAATTTCTACAAAACCAATCACAAGGCTTCCATGCACACCTAGGAATAAAATGTTTCTGATAATAGTGGTTTATTCCTCTAAAATCATCCTTGAATAGCTTCTCAGAGATCAGAGCTAAAAGCTCCACTATTCCTAGTACTTCAGATTATCCCTGTGAAAGTCCCCATAGTTCATTTGGCTTTTTTCAGATAGCTGGATGTTGTCCCATTATGTTAGTGCCTGAAAGAGCCTGGTTTGGGTAATTTGTGTGTGCTTCAGTGTCATCTCATTCAGAAATAAAGCTTCCATTGGCTCTGGTTCAAGGCCACAGTAATAAGAAATAAAGAAAGAAGTAGATTCTCTCTTCTTTTTTCTGAAATTATCTCCAGAAAAGTGTTCTGATACCTAACTGGAGTTTCTGGGTTCCTTGAGCCTACAACATGAAGAACCAAGACCATAAAATCTCTTCTCACTTTGCTCACATTTCCAGATTGGAAAGTGTTTGAAATGGACTTATTTTTTATCTGCAATTCTTCACAGGTTCTGAGACAACAGGCTGTCCTACATCCCCTCTTTCATATATATACATATATGTATATATATGGACAGACAGACAGAGATACAGGTGAAGACAATCCCACAATCTCCCATTCTCTTTGTCATCAACTATTTCAAGAGGGCTGGCTTTATAATCAGGTGAAGATGTTTAAGTGTCCCAATGTTGCATACGAGGCAATTCATACTAATGAAGCCAGTAGAAAGACAAAAGACAGAGTTAAAGATGCTTCATATGAGGCCATCATACCTGCTACAGGAGACACCACATTATCCAAAGGGAGATAACATGAAGGACCTGGCCCTTTGCTTCTTTGTTACCTGCAATCTCAGCCACAGCAAACAAATGCTAACCTTCCCTTTCCTGTCACTGGTGGGGACCTCAGCTTCAATTCACTAAGATGGAAAGTACTCTGGTTTCTCACACCTTCTTCCAACAGTCACTGGAGACACTTAAACAGTTGCAAGTGGAGGCTTCCTTTTATTGATAGCAGAGGACAGAATCAAGGATGAACCAATATTGTGTGTCTTTTAGTAAACTTAAAATCTTTTAGTAAAAGCCCAATTACTTCCTATCTTAGTCTAAGAACCACTTCTCAAAGCAGTCTTTGAGACAAAGAAATAGGCAGGGATTTGGAAATGTGATCTCAAGAAACAAGAGTAAGAGACAAAGGAAACATGGATGCTGGGTTAGTTTCCTGTTAGTGCTATATCATGTTCTCATAAACAGTGCCAGACTTTAAATGATCCACATATTTTCTATCACAAGTAAGAAATGAATCCTATGGGATAAAATCAAGATTTTAGCATGAATAATTTCTTCAAGAGCATCTATGATTTGAATCACTTTATGTGTTTTCTCCAATTCTACAAGCCTGTATGACTTAGCCCACGATCCCTTTGTCACATCACTCAACATTTTGCTTCCATCATCATATCTTGTATTCTTTCTATTTTGTCTTACTCTTGTAAGTATTTTGACCCCATGTACATAACCTAGAACAATCTATGTACCCCAAAATTCATAAATTACCTATACTTTAAAAATTCCTTTTGTTAACATCACAACTTACAAATTCCAGGGATTGAGATACAGACATTCTTGCAATGTCATTACTCAGCTTATCACTGTGGCTTCTTTGCTAAATTTGTTCCTTCAAAATCTTGTAAATACTCATAATTATATAAGTAGGGGAATAAATAGAGACAAATTTATCTGGCAGTACCATCCCTATTAGATACTTGGAACTAATTGTGATGATACACTACTAGTCAATATGCACAAACTAGTTGCATCAAAAATTAGGAAACTATCCAGGACTGCCTCATTTTAGACCATCACAGAGACTATTAAGTTAGCTCTCCAGTTACGAGAACTTGCTGCTCTTGCAGAGAACCTGGGATCAGTTACCAGCACCCACTTGGTGGCTCACAAACACCTGTACTCAGTTTCAGGGGATCCAGTGATCTCTTCTGATATCCATAGGCACCTGCATGCATTGGTTGACATTTACTCATGCAAACACACACATACATGGCCGTAATAAATTGTAAATATTTTAAAGATATTACATATATAGGTTTTATACTCAAATTCACTGAGATGGAGAGAATTTCTATAAGAACTGTGCACTGAAGCTACTTAAGTCAGATCTACTCACTCATTAGTGGACTCTAAACAAATAACCCAGTATCTGGAAATTTAACAAATTTAAGTGAACTTGTTAGTGACAGTGTGAGCCATGTGTGTATACCTCTGTGTAATAAGTTCTAGAAGACCAGTTTACCACATTTCCAGAATCAAATGGAATGTTCTCTTAAGATTTGAAATAGTGTTAATTCCAGAAATCCCTTAAAGTTCTGCAGACCATACAGTTGTGACCAAAATCCTCCTGGTCTGAAACAAAAGGAAAGGAGGCCTAGTTTCCTAGTGGCTCTTCCTAACATCAGACAAGCTTGGGGAAAGAATTGCAATGAGCACATTTCAGCCTCTTAACTCATCACCCTGCCAAGCGCCAAACTGCAACATTTTCAGCAGTCATTAGGTATTTCATTTTAGCCTCATTTACTTATACTAAATCTAATCTATAACTGAACAGAAAATCAATAAAGAAAGAGGGTCACCCCAAACCCCAGAACCAAGAAGTTGATTTTTTTTTTTTATTTTCTAAACCTTAACAAGCCATGAAGTTTTCATGTAGGTTTGAGGCAGATGACGTTCACATGGTGTTTTGTAAGGTAACTCTGGCAGCATGGTTCATCAGCAGGACAAGACTGGAAATGGATCCAATGATTAGTAAGCAACAGCAGTAGAGACAGTTGGAAGGTATGAGTTCATTGAGTCACATGAGGATAGAGAAATGCTGAGGGAGGAGAAAACTTGTGCAGAAGGTGGAAGAACTAGCCAGATAAGATATTCCACAAAAGTGAAACATCATGCAAGAGACAGACATCAGGCTTTATGGGCTATGAGTGAACACAGTTTCTTGTTTTCCTTTTTTGTTGGGAAGCAAGAAGCAAACATCTGGAATTTCTGTCTGAAACAGAAGGAAGGATTCTAAGATCCTTGTTTATTTTTCACTCTAAGAGGATTTGTCCTGAAAATTGTCAAGCTGTATAGATGCTCTTAAGGGATTTTAGCCAAATCTACACACATTTAAAAATGCTTTGGTTAGCAACCACGTAGAAACCTAAACCATAGTGGACACCTTAAGGTCCATTTCACATGGTTTTCAGATAGAAAAAGAGAAAAATTACTTGTGGTGACATATTGTATATTTTATAAAAAATAGTCTGGAATAGCAGAGGACAGAACCACCCACAGAGTCAAGCCATGAAGGTCAGGGAGTGGTGACCCATGCCTTTAATGCCATCATTCAGAGACAGAGTTCCCTCTGAACCTCTGTGAGTTCAAGGCCTATCAGAGTCAGGTGGTAGTGGCACACACCTTTAATCTTAGCACTAGGAATGGAACCAGGAAGTGGGACAGCTGGGCAGAAAGAGAGAAGGGAAGAGTTCAGTTTCCTCTTCAACTTTTCTTTTAACCTGAGGACTGAGAGTTTGGAGTCAGAGGATTCCAGAAAGGCAGACCTGAAATGTTGGCTGGGTAAGACCTGGCTGTGGTTTGTTTCTCCATATCTCTGAGATTTCAGCTTTTCCCCAGTATCTGGCCCTGAATTTTTATTATAATACCAAATAGAATTCATGCAATAATTTCTTTCTGGATTCTCAGTTGCCAGAATAGGGCAAAGGGATTCTGAAAAACTCCACAGACTATAGAAACACACAGACTAGAAAAACTTACACCAAAACACCTTTTGTATTTATGAAAGCAAGAAGAGATGCCCATGGAACTTTGCCATTAGTGTTGTTCTATCAATATTCCTTCCTGCACTGAGAGTCTCTTACATAACAATTCCTCTAAGTACAGAATCTTTCTCCCTTTGTCAAAGTTTAATGAAGTCACTAAACAGTGTTAAGTAAATGTCCTCTGTGCCTTAGGAAATTATAGATTGAGCTGTAAGCCATCTATCATGTCAAATATATGACCAAAATGAATGAAACATTTTAGGTTGTGCATTTCCCTTAGTTCCTGGAATATTAATGAGCACGCACATAAGACACCTACACATAATTACATATACTATTGAAAACCACTAGGCTCAACTGCTAAAAAGTTGTAAATGACATAGCTTTTTTTTTTTAACTGACAATCTGCTCAGCTGCCATGATCTTGTTCAAATCTTGTGCGTGCAGTCACAGACATAGTGAGTTCATGTGTCCATAATCACTGACATGTTTTCCAAATGCTGGTTTTGCGCAGACATCTGATTCCTCAGGATCTTACAGTCTTTCCTGTCCCCTCTTCTGTGATGATGCCTTAACTATCAACAAGAAGAGAGATTTCATGAATTTCAGATGAGGAGCTACAGGCAATTGATGACTACTGGGGAAAGGAGAATCCGAGTTTGTTTTCTTCGGTGATGCAGTGGCTAAAAGGCTACCCATGCTCCAGTAGATGCCTCTATATTCATACACCTACAGAAAGCACTAATTAGACTTAGTGAGGGGGGGTTGTTGTTTTGTTTTGTTCACAGAACATATAAAGGTAATTGGAGAATGTGGTAGGAGATGGGGGAAACTAGAGGAGAGTAAATGAAGGTAGATTTGATTGTAGCATGTTATATGCATACATGGATTCTCAAACCATTAAAACAAGTTTAGGGGAAAGATGGAGACATGATTTAGTGGGTAAGAGTACTTGTTGCTCTTGCAAGAATCCAGAGTTCAGATCCCAATACTCAAGTCAGGGGGCTCACAATTGCCTATGACTCCAATTCCAGGGAATCTGATGCCCCCATTCTATCCTCCACAGGCGCGCATGCGCGCACACACACACACAAACACACACACACATAAAACACAGATGAAAAAACACTTAAATATGTCATTTCTATAAAAAAGAATGTAGAAACTTAGAACCTTAAATTTAAAACCAAAAACGACTTTAAGAGTAATAAAATCACCACCCAAGCATTCCTTGGTTAGGTCCAATGTTGCTATTGAGTAATATGCTTATGCTTCTAATGCTTTGCAAAGAGAGAAACTTATTTCTCATCCTCAGTGGGAGGTTGTGAAGCTTTTTTTTTCCCAGAACCGGCTTGGAGTCCTTTCTCCAACTTGGCCAGCACATTTGAATTAAAGGTTTCCACCCCAGAGAAAGCGTAGTTGTGCCCAAATGGAATGAGTCACAAATTCTAAGCACAAAACTTTTCATCTCTTCAAGAGGAACAGCAAGGAATTCTGTTTTTATCACAAAATAGTGTTTGGACCAGGCCCAGAGGACAGTTCTGTTCCACCTCAGGTTCTCTTTCTTATTCCCTGCAACAGTAAGATGGGCGAGAAACTGACAAGACAGAAAGATTGTTTGAACCCTGGCAAAAGGCTGCTTGACTTTGGAGATTTACCAAGTCATCTTGGCCAAGAGAAAACAGCCCTTGAGTAACAGTATGGAACAGCAAACCCCTCTGGGATGCTCATTAAATGTTCATTAGCTGTCTGTAGAGTGTCTTAGTCCCCATGGAGTCATACTGTCCTATTTGTTGCTGCTAGCTCTGTGGACTACCTCCCACCTCTGTCTTCTTTGGAGTCCATCTATAAAAGTATGCCAATATTCTTAAGGCTAGAAAGTTTATCATCTCTTCAATACTAACCATATAATTACTAGGTTTTTTTATTGAGTAGTTTAAAGACTTAGGAATGTATAAATAACCCAGGAAAAAAAATTTAATATAGTTGTTGAGGATGGGCCAAGTTCTCTGTTGTCATTTTTCAGCATATTTCTGTATTTAATCATTATGTCTGCCCTGAGAAATACAAAATACATAGAATTTGCTCCATTTGGTAGAATTTTCTAACAAGAATTCTGTGAAGCAAGCTACTTGACTACATACCTTGGGAAATATAAAGCTAAAGACACATAGTACCTGTTCTTAGCTTCTATTCAAAGAAGAGAAGAGAAGCAAAGCAAAGATACATGCAATTTAAATACAAACCATGAAATGGAAAGACTTTGGATGTTAGCCAAAATGGAAAATCTGAATGGATATAGGCAGGAGAGAAAATATTTTAATAAGGTTACCATACTGGCAGATGGAGAGAAGGGATCAAATCACACACACACACACACACACACACACACACACACACACACACACACACACACACACGCAAAATAGAAGAAACAGAAATACTTTGGAGACTTCCAGCTTCAGCAGAACACAGCCGGCTCACTAATAGAGAGAGACTTCAATACCCCACTTTCACCCTTGGATAGGTCAACCAGACAGAAACTCAACAGAGAAATAAGGGATCTAACAGAAGTTATGACCCAAATGGACTTAGTAGATATATAGCAAACCTTCCACCCAAACAAAAAGAATATACATATTTCTCAGCACCCCATGGAACTTTCTCTAAAATGGACCACATACTAGATCATAAAGCAAATATCAACAGATACAAAAAAAAAATGGGAATAACACCTTGTAGCATATCAGATCACCATGGTCTAAAGTTAAAGTTCAACAACATCAAAAATCACAGAAATCCTACAAATTTATGGAAACTAAACATCACTCAACTGAACCACCTCTGGGTCAAAGAAGAAATTAAGAAAGAAATCAAAGACTTCAGAGAATTTAAAGAAAAAGAGTCCACAACATACCTAAAGTTATGGGACACAATGAATGCAGTCTTAAGAGAAAAATTCATTGCACTAGATGCCTGCATGAAAAGACTAGACAACTCCCACATGAGAGAACTATCAGAACAGCTAAAAGCCCTAAAACAATTAGGAGATCTTGAAAGAGTAGACTGCAGGAAATAATCACACTAAGACCTGTAATCAATACAATTGAAACAAACAAAAAAAAAAGCAATACAAAAATCAATGAATCAAAGAATTGGTTCCTTGGAAAAGTCAACATTATAAATAAACCCTACTTCAAACTAATCAAAAAGCAGAGAGAGTATCCAAATTAACAAAATCAGAAATTAAAAGGGGGATATAACAACAGACCCCCCAAGAAACCCAAAGAATTATTGGGTCATACTTTGAAAATCTATATTCCACAAAAATAGAAAAACTAAAAGAAATGGACAGCTTTCTGGACAGATACCACATACTAAAATTAAATCAAAATCAGATTAAAGACCTAAACAGACTTATAAGCCCAAAGGAAATTGAAGCTGTCATTAAAAGTCTCCCAAATAAAAAAAGCCCAGGCACAGATGGTTTCACTGCAGAGTTCTACCAGACATTCAAAGAAGAGCTAATACCCATAGTCCTCAAACTGTCCCATACAGTAGAAACTGAGGAAATATTGCCAAACTCTTTTTATGAGGCCACAATAACCCTGATGCCTAAGCCACTCAAAGATGCAACAAAGAAAGAGAATTACAGGCCATTTTCCCTCATGAACATTAATGTAAAAATTGTCAACAAATTTATGGCAAACTGTATACAACAACATAAAAAAAAAGTCATTCACCATGATCAATTAGGCTTCATCCTGGAAATACAGGGATGGTTAAATATACAAAAAAACTGTAAATGTCATCCATCGTATAAACAAATTGAAGGGAAAAAAACACGTGATCATCTCCATAGATGCTGAAAAAGCCTTTGACAAAATCCAACACTCCTTTATGATAAAAGTCCTAGAAATATCAGAAATACAGAGAAAATACCCAAATATAATAAAGGTGATTCACAAGAAGCCAACAGTCAACATCAAAATAAATGGAGAAATACTCAAAGCAATCCCACTAAAATCAGAAAATAGACAAGGCTGTCCCTCTCTCCTTACCTATTCAACATAGTTCTTGAAGTTTTATCTAAAGCAATAAGAGAACAAAAGGAGATTAAGGGGATACAAATTGAGAAAGAAGACATGAAACTATCTCTATTTGCAGATGACGTGATTGTATACATAAGTGACCCACAAAATTCTACCAGGGTGCTTCTTCAGCTGATAAACATCTTGAGCAATGTAGCAGGATACAAGATTAACTCAAAGAAATCAGTAGCCCACCTATACACTAAAGATAAAAAGGCTGAAAAAGAAGTAAGAGAAACAGATCCAGTTGACAAAAATTTTAAATCACCGAAGAAAGAAGTTGAAGAGGATATCAGAAAATGGAAAGCTCTCCCATGTTCCTGGATAGGTAGGATCAACATAGTAAAAATGGTAATCCTACCAAAAGCAATCTATAAATTCAATGCACTTCCCATCAAAATCCCAATACAATTTTTTACCGACCTGGAAAGAACAATAATCAATTTCATTTGGAATAACAGAAAAGCCAGGACTGCCAAAACAATTTTGCTCAACAAAAGAACCTCGGGAGGCACCACCATCCCTGACTTCAAGTTATACTATAGAGCTACAGTAATAAAAACAGCCTGGTACAGGCATAAAAACAGATTTATGAATCAATGGAATCGGGTTGAAGACCCCGACATTAACCCAAACACTTATGAACTCCTGATTTTTGAGGTCAAAAATATTCAATGGAAAAAACATAGTATCTTTAACAAATAGTGTTGGCATAACTGGATGGTAGTGTGTAGAAAAATGCAAATAGATCCAAGCCTATCACCCTGCACAAAACTAAATTCCAAGTGGTTCAAAGACCTCAACATAAACCCAGCCACACTGAACTTGATAGAAAAGAAAGTGGGAAATACCCTCCAATGCATTGGCACAGGTGACCACTTCCTAAATATAACTTCAGCAGCACAGACACAAAGAACAACAATCAAATTGGGACCTCCTGAAACTGAAAAGCTTCTGGAAGGCCAAGGATACAGTCACTAAGACAAAACAACAGCCTACAGAATGGGAAAAGATTTTCACCAGCCCTACAAGTGACAGAGGATTGATCTCTAAAATTTATAGAGAATTCAAGAAACTAGAGCCCAAAACCCTAAATAACCCAATTAAAAAATGGGGTTCAGAACTAAAAAGAGAATTCTTGACAGAAGAATTATAAATGGCTGAAAGGCACTTGAAAAAGTGCTCAACATCTTTAGCCATGCAAATCAAAATAACTTTGAGATACCACCTTACACCTGTCAGATTGGCTAAGATAAAAGACACAGATGACAGCCTATGCTGGAGAGGTTGCAGAGCAAGGGAAACACTCCTCCACTGTTGGTTGTTGGGAGTGTAAGCTTGTTCAGCCACTCTGGAATACAGTAAGGCAGTTTCTCAGAAAACTGGGAATCAATCTCCTCAAGGATCCAGCAATACCACTTTTAGGCATATACCCTAAAGTTGCACATTTGTACCCCAAAAGCATTAGCTCAACTATGTTCATAGTAGCATTATTTGTAATAACAAGAATCTGGAAACAACCTAGATGCCCCTCAACTGAAGAATGGATTAACAGACTGTGGTACATCTACACAATGGAGTACTACACAGCAGTAAGAAAAAATGACATCCTAAAATTTTCAGGCAAATGGATGGAATTGGAGAATATCCCTCTAAGCGAGGTATCACAAACCCAGAAAGAAAAGCAGTGGATGTACTCACTCTTTAGTGGACTTAAAAAAAAAGATGTCATTGTATACAAGAGCTTAAGGCTAAAACATAACTAAATGACACAATGCTTCACTTCTGCCTCTGACAGGGGTATGGGTGAGAAAAGATGTGTTTTCTTTAAGGGACTAGTCACAGGGAGTTTAATTATGCTCCAGTAGGTAAATATCCTGAATGGGCTTTTTTGTAAATGGGGAGATCATAAGAGTGGGTATGAAACTGAGAGAATTGAAACTGAGTTTGATGGGGTGTATGATGTAAAATCACCAAATAATAAATAAAAATATTTTAAAAAAGAAAAGAAAAGAAATACTTTGGTAAAAATTTCCCAAGAGAAAAATAAGAAGACCAATGGAAGATGTAGGGCCAATTAAAATCAGACAGACCTTGGGTGAATGAAATAGATGATAGATAGATAGATAGATAGATAGATAGGTAGATAGATAGATGTCATAAAGAATTAGCTTGTGGAATTATGGAGGCTGATTCCCATGATATTCTGTATGCAAACAGAAGAAGCTGTGGTCCAAGTCTAGGAAAAGATCAATATCTAACTCAAGTATTAACACAAGGAGAGAGAAGTTACTCTTTTGTCTTTTGTTCTACTCAGGCCTCTCTGGGAGAGATGATACCCATCTGTAACAGGTAAGATCATATGATTTACCTAATCTAGTAATTCAAATGATAACTTCTTCTGGAAGCAGTATCACAGGCACACTCATAAATGCTAACCAGTCTGCAAACCAGCTAAGCTAACAAAGAAAATTAACAAATATAAAATCCAGATAACAAAGCAAAGAGGCCTAGGTTAGGCTTGTATAGGAAGAGTGCAAGAAATGTATGATGATATCATATCATAAAAAATGAATAAGACTTAAGTCATTATCTGATAAGGGACAGTGAAGAAATTTGAAAGAGAAAATAAGACCCTGCACTTAATGGGTAGGTGGAAAGCACTGCTATTCACTATAGGAGGGCATTGCAGAGGTCGTCTTGAAATAGGATAGCTTAAGGTATGATTTGGGACCAAGGAGAACACTACAAAAGAACAAGGGAGACTCTGACAGAGCAGCAGCATCATGGCAGACAAGGCTTGGGAGCACGCCTCACACTTCCAGGGCCCGGACATTCTTCTGCTTTCAGACAGAATCCCACATTTCCAGCTTGGGGCTCCTAACCTTTCAACAGTGCTCCCTCAGCCTCTCATGTCTTCAGCCATGGACTAAGAGTTAGAGTTGCATCACCACACTAGCAAAGGTTCCAGATGGCCAGTCTAACATTTCTCAGGCTCCAATCAGTGCAAGCCCATCCCCTACTAAATCCTCACACTGTGAGGCTTAACTCTGGTTGTTGATTTGACTCAGTGTGGAATAAAACAGACAAGCTGCTGAGTATTCCTGTAATGGACTCTTTTGATCATGTTGATTGACATTGGAAGATATGCCCTTAGGGTGGGCAGAACCATTGAGTGGCAGTCCAGGTAAAAGGAAATCTGAGTATTGTCTGCTTGCTTTTATGTTTTGCTGAAGGTGAAGTGGAGTGAAAACCAGTGACTCTTGAAGAACCCTCTAGGGATTCAGTACCAGATGATACTGAATGGGGATCCAGCTTGTGGACTGAACAACTACCAAATTAGCCCATCCATTGTAATAATAGCCATTGGAACTACCCAGACTGTATCAACAAGTAAATCACTTTTTACTAAATAGAGTAATTCTATCAGTTCTGTTCTTTTAGAGAATTCTAACACACTTAGAAAGAATGAGAGAGAAAAAACACACAGTGCATTTGTTCATCAAGAAATGAATAGGCTTTTAAGCAATAGAACATAATTGAAGCAATTCTCTTGGAAAAGAATAATCTGAGCAATGAAGAGGCCTAGAGTGTAAAAGGTTAAGAGTGTGGTATCCAACTGGTGTCTGGGACGTGGCAAAGACACTAGTTTCCAGACCCCAGAGACATTCCCCATGGTAAGAAAGAACTCTGCCTGGTTCTAAGTTTCTTCTCTCTCTCCAAGTCTCTGTTATTCAGTGGGCGGCCTCCATAAGATCGTGGGCAGATACCTAAGTGCAGAAAAAAACATATGTAGTATTGTTTGATTAATCCCCAAAGAGCCAATCTTATGTTATTTCAGTTCATCAAAAATTACCTTTGACTGTTGAATGTTGATAATAGCAATGATTCTGTAATACTCCATTAGATGAGTAAATCAAAGGACAAGAGAGCTAAAACAAAAAGGATAAACTAAAAACATAAATAAAAATATGTATAAATGTCTTGCAAATTAAAATTATTCTTAATCACATATAACATATAAGATAGCATTCACAATACTAACTTTTATTACTTAGACAATATTAATCAGACTTACAGTTTACCAAAGTACTTGTCTATCCCAGGGGCTATTTCATTTTTGTCTTCACAAATAACTATTTGATACAGGAGAAAAACACACTTATATTGTCATTTATCTGGTGCCTCTCAGTAAATGATGGATTCATAATTTAAGCCCAGATCTAACTCTCTTGCGTTGTCTGCCCTTAAGCTGTCTGCCATTCTGCCCTTCAGAACAGTTTACTGAAGAAAGTTCAAAACAAGCTAGAAGGAACAGCAGAGTTTATCTTCTTTTAAGGGTAATAAACAGTGATTTTCTTGTGGCTGTACAAGCCATTATAGCAGACAGTTGTCTTTTACTCAGAGCCACAAAGAAAACCTACCAACACAAATTACAGCTCCCAATCACAGCTGAACTGTTTGCAAAGAACAAGAAGTTCTTATTGCCCTGAAAATAAAGAGTGGGGGAGAGGACAGAGAGAGGGGGAAGTGACTGCCATTAACCTCACTTGTTTTAAATAAGCACTTGGAAAAGAAAAGCAATCAGGAAGTTAAAATAAGCCAAATTCTAATGGGTTTGTGTGCTTTATGTACTGTGTGCCTGTGTTTGTGTAGGAACTCACACAGGCAGCAGATGTCTTTCCTGTTAACTTCAGAACACGTACCTCTATCATACAAAAGGCCGCATGTTGGCTTTCCTTTTAGAGAAGGAATTGGGTGCTGGGCATGGAGTCAGCAGACTAATTGCTCAATTTGACTTTTATATCTGAAGAAGTAAAACTTAATTCTCTGGGGCTGGCAAGCGAGGCAAAACTTAACTTTCTGAGACTAGTGAAAAACAGAAACACACAGAGACACATAGACACACACACACCACACACACACACACACACACACACACACACACACATCTTCAGGATCTCTCTATCTTTATTTTTCCTTTACAGCTTATACATCCCAGTAAAATCTTTCAAGCAAAATAAAAATTGCAATGTGGTTACATTATATTTTTACATGAATGATTATAATGCATGCAGGTAAAAAATAAAATGTTTCTCTTTACCCTTAAAAGGTTAAACCTTTTATGTATGACAGGTAAGAAACAAATTAGCCCCAAGAACCCACATACATTCACGTCCAAGCAACTTGGTATAGTTTAACAGAGCATAAGCAAGCAAGGTATTTTCCTTTACCTGTTTTATTACTGGCTGGCTGCATTTTGCAGTTACAAAGAAAGAATCAATCAATTTATTATTTATCTCAAAAGGTAATTTTATAAAAACTTTAAAAGAATCACAAATCTAAACTTTTATATATTAAAAAACAGTCAGTTATACTTTGATTCCTCAGGGTACATATACATTCACCAACAGTTTTTTAGATCAGGAAACTGAGGGCAGAAATAGGTACAAAGAATTAATCATCACCTTTGACTACCAACCCATCCTAGCAAGAAAGGTACATCAGCCAGTAACAGCCAGGTTGCCATTGTTCTTGTTTCCTGACCTCAATGAGTTCCTTGTTCAATGAATTCCTTGTTCAACTATTAAAATGTGCCTTTCTAAACTTCAAATTGTTCCCCAAAACTATCTATCTCAAAGCCATTAACAGAAATATCTTAGCCTAAATTTAAGTCATTATTTAAAGCTTTGTTTTAGTTATGATACACACTGAAACCCTTGAACACAGCTCCCAATTTTAACATTCAAAGAACTTGACCTAGCTGAGCTTCTGGGACTCAGTTGTTTTCCTTAATCATCAGCCTAAATCATGTTCTATGCGGCTCCTCAAGAGACACTTCTAAGTCCTAGCTGTGTGACACTTCCTTGGTCCTATCTTCTACCCTCTGAAGCCCCTGCTTTATCAGGCCTGGGGACAACACTATATCCTACTTTTACCAATATTAATTTCCCCACTAAATTAACCTCTATCCCAGACCCTTACTAAATTTGTTAAACACCCTTAATCATCAAAACTCTATTTAAACTATTGCATAAAATCATCACTTCAATTATAAAGTACAGCTAAAGAGGAAATCATCTTTATAATGATCCATAGGTTAAAATGTCCAGTAGAATGGGATATTTCCATGAGATAATCATACTATACTAAAAGCAGTGAGGATGCTCCTACACCCATTCATACCTGCCAGATATCAGAGAAAAATGGCAGTGGCAAGAAAAGGTAAAGGCACAGCGGTAACAAGAGACATTCTGGAGTCAAAGCCCTCAGGGCCTTGCCTGTCTGGGGGTTTCCCATCAGTGCTTTGCTCCCTGGTGAGGCAAACTCCAGAAGTTCAATTGCCCCTGACACACCACTGGCAATTACAGCCCGGGAATAGATTGTTTTATGAAGATGATTATTTGCTAAAGCCAGTTTAACAGAGAATCAAAAACGACAGTATTTTTATTTATTTTTACATTTCTATTTATGTATGAGGAAATATTAATGCACAGGCCACAGCATCCATACATCAGAGGACAGCCTTCTTGGGAGTTGATTTTCTTTCTCCATCATAAAGGTTCTGAAATCAGACTCAGGTAGTCAGTCTCAGTGACACCTGAGCCATCTTGTCATCTAAAAAGACGGTATTTTTAAATAGACACTTTAATCTGTTTAATATTAACAGCTCATTTACCATGTTTATTCATAACAATAATGAATCATAAACTTGACTCTTTTATGAGCCATCTCAAATAAATATGAAACTTGAAGAGAATGCTCAAAAGAAAGACACTCCTGGGCTGAACTAAGCATTCATGATACTTGGGAAGGAATTCGAAGAAGGAGGGATGATCAAAAATAATAATAAGAAGTTTTATTTTATATGAAAATAAAGCAACATATGGGAAAATAACAGAGAAAGAGGCCAAATGACATGAGAAATGACAGGAGTGTGATCGCGGGAGACAAAACAAAGTTTTCTTGTACTAAAACTTTTAATTGTGAGTGTGTGTGAATGTGGCTGTGAGTGTGTAGGGGGTGAGAGTAGGTTTGCCTGGTCAAATGGGTGTTTGCATGCACATGATGACAGTAGGCATACATAGTGAGTGTGCATGTGCACGTGGAGTCCAGAGGACAACCCAAAGTCAAGTTCTTAAGGTATTATCCACTTTTACTGAGATGGAATCTCTAAGTGGGATGAAACTAAGTGCACTGCAGTGGCTGACCAGTGACTCTCCTCCTTCAGAACTAAGATTACACATGAGCATGGGGTGCATTAGGTGGGTTCTAGGTCCAATCCCAGGTCCTCCTACTTGTAAGAGAAGCAGTTTACCAACTGAAACTTTTTTTTAAATTTATTATGTATATAAAGTTCTCCTGCATGTATGCCTGCATGCCAGAAGAGGGCACCAGATCTCGTTACAGATGGTTGTGAACCAACATGTGGTTACTAGGAATTGAACTCAGGACTTCTGCAAGAGCAGCAACCACTGAACCATTTCTAGAGACCGCAATTTTTTCTTTTAGTTCCCCAGATTCCTTCCTTTTCTTCAGCCCTGGTGACTCATATGTTTCATGGTATCTTCTGAATTATAAAGCCTTGGCCTATTGTAATGTCAATTTTGGCAGCTATAAGATATGTCCAATTAATTACATGTGAATTATGTAGATTTGGAGATAAAGTATAGCCAAAATTAAATTTTGAGTATGAGAAAACAAAGATGAGAAAAAAGAACCAGTCACAAACACAGAAAAGACTCCAAAAGGAATATTTGTTGTTTAAACTTTATATTTTTGGATTAGCAAAACATATTTAACAGCTCAAGAAGTTAACAAAGAAAAAATGAGAACCAAATCTCAAAAGTGTTACCTTAGTCCTTAAAACTGTAAGTTATGATACACAGTAAAATGAAATGACTATTCATGGTGCAAATTACAACAAAGCAATATGAAAAACTGGCCATTAAACTGTCACATATCTAGATATGAACCAAAACTAAGAAAATAATAATTGGTACAATGGAATTTTCTGAGATCTTCAGAATATTTTATTAAGTGAGGTAAAGATTTTTGATAAAAAATTAAAGAAAAAATAACTGTATCCAAATCATCAAAAATTTAGAAGTTATTTTCAATAACTCTTCCCTTTTTTTGTAAATACTAAGAAAAGATCAACTTAAAGCAGCTATCTACAAACCCATGTTGTTCCAGACAACATTTACTCAGACCAAGCAAAGCTTATTCTTACCTAACCTGTCCCACATTGTTCAGAAAAGGAAATGTTATAGCAGGCTTGAAGATGTATGTTAGCCAATTCTTAAACATTTTTAATAACAACGTAGACCCAATAAAGGCAAAATGACCATCTTTCAGAAAATAACTTTCTCCTCAATGTCTACAATTTTACATTACATTGTTTCTGATTTTAAAAATATAGATTTATAATTTATAGACAAAACACAAACAGTTATATAAAGTAAAAGGGCCACCATCTAATGAAACCTCAGAAAGGTGCCATTCTAACTGGAAGAAGACCGTCGTTCAGCTCTAAGCAAACAATGTAGTGACAGCCTTGCCTGGTGAATCAGAGCAGTTAATGGATGTGTGGAAAACCTATGCAAGGTAATGGAAGAATAGCTTGCGAGCATCATCTACAGTTGGAGCCTGCGACCTTGGCAGTCTGGCTTTATATATATATATATATATATATATATATATATATATATATATGCATAAAGAGCTGGGAAAATATTCCTTGCTTCTTCGTGCCCCTTAATATTTCAGCTTAGAGGCTGTAGAAGCAAGAGCTTTTACCCTGGGGAATTCATGGCATCAGCACCCCTTCTGAACTCTCCACAACTCTTTTCCACCAGGAAAATGTACCAGTTCGTTCCTGACCTCAGAAGTTAAGCAGGGCCAGGTCTGGTTAGCACTTAAATGGGAGATTATCCTTCAAGTTTCTATCCCACACCTTCACACCACAATTAATGCTGTAGTGTGAAATACTGTGCCTGACAATGTGTTATCATTGACTATGGCATAAAGGCATTTTTGCTCAGCCTGCCATCCTAAAGACAACACACAAAAACAAATCTAAAATATGGTGGAAATCTTCCCATTTCTGACATGGAAACTGTCCCAACCACAAACCCCACAGTGTGAGGTTTGTTTAGAATGCATTTTGCAGTCTGGACTGGGTTAGGTATCCAGCTTCAGAGCACAACTCCTCAGATCCCAGAGAAATGAAAACTTCCCCAAAATGGTCTGGGATGTACTTAGTCCCTGAACTTCACTTCTGTACATGAGGATAGCTCACTGGAGAAGAAAGACTATTCCTGAACATCACAAGCATGTGGAATGCAGAAGAGCTACAGGAAAAGCATGACACCCTGCACTTCCTGTGGGAAAATTCAGCTTTTTCTTATCTAAAGGAAGTATCCAGGACTGGAGCAGAGGGTAGAGAAGAGAGGAAACAGTGATGCCCGAAGGTCATTCATCCTGTGATCACACAGTTTTACCCTTAGCAGTACTAGCCTCGGAATGCTCAAAGTACAAAAGCAAATTATGTCCTATAATAGAATAACTTCGGGAACACAGGAAATATTCAATACAGAAAACCAGAAGGGCACAAATAATGTCCACCACCACCGCTCTCCTCTTTATAATTGTGCCAGTCCAGCACCCCTTCCCTGTACACACACACACACACACACACACACACACCAGTTGATGATCAGTCACACCCTCACACCCAAAAGTGAGAACTTGAACCTAAAAATGAGAAATTGGTATAAGAAGAAAGAAGGTCAGGCTGCAGAGCAATATGACTTGGGTTCTCATGCCTGCAAGACAAGCATTTCACCCACCGAGCTGTCTCCCTTCCACCAGACTACCTCTGGGTTGTTTTTTGTTTTTTTTTTTTTTTTCCTGATATTTCATTTGTTGTCTTTTTTCTCAAGAACAATTGTGCACATATTAAATTTCTTTTGTCTGCCCTTTCTGTTACCTTTTATGTTCATACATGACTATTTTATTTCATTTAATTTTTTATCAAAATCATTCATGGTGCCCTGTGGATATTTTCCACTCTGTGTGTTCCATTTTTCTTTTATATTACCTCTAGTTAAGAATGCTTTTTATCTGTCTCTTCTATTAACTTCCTGAGCTTTGCCCAATTGGAAAGTAAGAGCCTCCAATGACTAAAAAAAAGTAAATAAAAATCTTAATGGAAACTGTCTCCACCATTTTGAAGAGTAGGAATTAGAGCAAGGGTGGGGTTTCTGAAGAAAATGTAAGAGAAATAAATTTCAGTTCATGATTGTGGTTCATGCCCCCTCCCTTTCTGAACCAAGATTTGGGGGTTCACTCCACAGACTTGCCACGTTGACCAATGGCTTTATTGGAGATTATGGTCAGCTTCATGTGAGAAAAAGAGAAAAATTACTACACCAGATTCTTGAAGTCTGTTGCAGACACAACCCTAGGTCTCATAGGAAAAAAGAAAAAAGAAAAAAGAAAAACAATGGTCCTCTTACAAATCTGTGTGTCAAGCAGAGAAAGGAACTATGCAACAGAACATAGGGCCATTGGGACAGAAGTCAATCTGCTCAGGGATGCTGAGCATTCTGCAGTCATATTAGGTACATTTTCTCCTTACAGGAGAGTAGAAAGAAGCAAGAACTTCTCTCCCAAGCTTTTTCCAATAAAGAAGGACTAGTGAAAGCCAGAGGTGGAGGCACATATCTATCTGATCCTTGTTGTATTGGCCAGCTCAAGAGCACAGGTAGAGCAAGAGAAGATTTATCTCCTAGGGAGAAGTAGATCCTGCTGATACCTTACCATACCCTAACCACTTACCCAGGAGTCAACTGTGAACTTTTCCTGTCTAAATGCCTTTCTACCTCTCTGACTATGTAGATAATCTCTGGCAGTAGTAAGCTAATCACCCCAGGCACAGCCAGCCCTCAATTCATGAGAGATACGAGGCAATGGACACATACATAGCTGTATAAGGATTCTAAGACATATTTCACAGTTTTCCAGAAGGCTCCTAGGAAGACTGAAAGCCAACTACTCATAAGAGCAGTCCATTCATCACCATACTTTATGTATAATGGCCCCCTGCATTCTTTATCTCACTTCTCTCATGTCTCTCAGTCTTTCCTGGAATCTCATCCCAAAGAAAACACTTGCAACCAAGCCCTTGACTCAAGTGCAGCTTCAGGGGAGAGTACCCTAAGATATAGCCTTGTAGGAGGAATTGACTGGTTCCGCACTGTCTCAGTGGCTCCTCCTTATAAGAAGAGCTTGGGCCAAAGCAGGTCTAATATGTTCTCAAATCAGCTCCTGGGCTTACCCAGTTTTCAGCAGGGATCTGGGACAGAAGCCACAGGAGGAGCCTCAAGAGCTCACTCTCTTTGGACCTTCAATGCCCGACCCAAAAATGGTGTTTATCAGCGCGATTTCTCTTTCTTGTTTCAAAAACTGTGGGTATCCTTCCACCTTCCCAGAAAATGTGCTAATGTTGGTTCCTAGCTCAGGCTCAAGACCTCACTAAGAGATTCTACACAGGGCTTTGCCTTTCATACTCTTAACTTCTCTAAAATTGATCAGAGAGACTGAGATCCTAGAGAAAGAATAACATGCTCCCGGTGGCCCTCAACACATTCCCTCATCGGGTGATAAAACAAAATATTCAGCTGGAAGGTGCAGAGCCCAGACTTCACATTCCTCCCTGATCCCTCAGGCCCCACAGTTCTGGGATAAGCTTGTAGACTTTCCTAACTACCACCAGCGACCACAAGTGCCCAACTTACAACAAACAGGAAGCAAGATGTATAGGGCCAGGTGAAATGAAGTCAAGGACACAGGAAAAGCTCAACGCCAGATTTCTATCATTGCTGTGGTAATATCCTGTGCCTTAACTACACAACTCAGCCTAGGTCTAGGCAAAGTTCAGACACCATCTGTCCCAGCGTCTCATCCAAAGAAGGAACTCTGATGGTAACATTCCTTCAGTCCTATCATGCAACATCTGCCTGATTGTAGAAGAGCTTGAGGAGCAATGTGGACAGAATTGGCTCTCTCTTTTGTATTTTACTTTTGTCTTGTCTTGTACAAGCTAAAGTGCCCTGGTTCCTCCCTTACTATGCTAAATACTTCCTATAGGGACTGTGTTCTTATCACTGCCCTCCATTCCCATGCTAGTTTCAATGCTAGTTTCAAACTCAGTAACTCCAGCCACTATAATTGATAAAATGTTATGGCTGTATTATTACTCACCACTGATCTACTTCACTGTAAGTAAATATAAGGTTTTAGGAGTAATGGTTAAATATTCCTCATAAACCATTTGTGATGGAACATGCCTATAATCCCAGCACCTGGGAGGGTGAAGAGAAGGTCATGCCACTGTGGGCTAAAAAGCAAGACCCTGACTCAAATTTTAAAATAATAAATTCTCATTACATACAAGTGGTAATTAGCCATTATTTGGCTTCTTTCACATGTTTTAATACTCAGGCAAAGAAATGAGGAAAATAATAGCACATCTTTTTTTGCAATATCAAACAAATCTTAAAAACATCAAAGTATTTCAAGGTTTTGTTTTTGTTTTTTGTTTTTTTGTTTTGTTTCCCCCCCCCCAACCTCATGCTTACAGGACCACACCTGAAAAGAAATGTAAACAAAACTGAAGGAGCAATAAAAATTAGTTTAAGATGAGCAGGAAAAAAGTGAATACTGAAATAGATGGAGACTCTGATTATCCAGAAATTAGGAAGAACCACATGGAGCACAGCTAGACATAGGAAGTAAACTTAAGAAACTGTATTTGAATATGTGTCCATAGGGAAAATGCAGCTTTGGAGTATATAAATAGTTTAAAAAAAAAAAATCTACAGGCCTCTTCTCCCTCCACAGCTTGAGTGGCCAAATACTAGACACTGCCAAGTCTTTCTACTTCACCGGACCAGGCTGAGAACAGAGAGGGAGAAATAGAAAGCAAGGGGACAGGAAAAGAAACAGGAAGAAGTAAAGTAGCAACAGATAGAATAAGCCAAACATATTTGCCTCACTTAACCACCATTTCTGCCAAAAATAAAAGCCAGGAAGGATCGTTTCACTGTCAGTCATCCACATTTGTGATTTTTCTTGTAGCTCCACTCGTGAGGATTTTCGCAGTATTATGCAGAGGTATTTCCCACCCTCAGAATCTGGTATGCATCTGGGCAAAGGACGCGCGCGGTGTGAAGACTGAGAACGAGAAAACATAAGCGGCAAGGCACTCGACGACTGGGTGAGCAGAAAGAAGGAAAGAACAGTTTCTTCCTGACTTCGGAACGTGTCTCGCGATGAACAAAAAGAGCTGTGTGGGGGCTTGTGCTGTGCTGTGCTCTGTTTCACTTTGATTTGTTTGGTTTTGTTTTCCGGAGGACAGCATCTGCTGAGACACCTTCCAAAAGGAGAGGAAATTGCTGAAGTTTCAGCAGAGAAGAGCTGTGTCTGCTGAAAGACATCAGCAGCAGATGGAAGGAAGATACTTATTTCACACTCCCTGGGCTTGGGCTTTGTCTTTTCCTTTGGCCTCTGCACTGCATTCCATTTGCATCCTGTTTTCCTTGTTGAGTGGTACACAACAGGAGAATCCAAAGGTTGACGTCCAGAGTCACTGGATGTCCTGAAAGTCTGGTGCTCTTTCCCAGTACACTCAGGATAGTTTCTCAGTCTATCTAAAAAATCCTCCCATGTCTGTGGATTTATTTTCCACTCATTAGCTCTTCCAGATTGGTTTAGTTGCATGGGAAGCTTCCTGTTATATATAAAATTATACCTGATGTTCACTCGAAGCTGCTTGATATTTACAGAAGAATATAATAAGAAGAAACAATTTAAGAGTCACAGGTACTAGACATGTTTTTAATGCAATAATAAAGGACTTAGGTGTACTATTATTGTTGTTATTATTATCATTACTTTCTGGTCACATCAAAGGAAGGTTTCAACCAGTCCGAATATATTTAATTTACTCCTCCAATATGCCCACAATGGTTAGGCAAAGATATAGCTTTTTAAAAATCCATAACATGGTCCTTGTACCTATATAGTTTAAAATTTGAACTAAGCCACTTGGGGTAGGCAGTAGGAAGAGAGATCTCAAGGGACCATATCTGCCAACACAGTCTTTACAATGAGGGTCCCTGCAGAGGTAAAGAGGGAGAGCTTCCAACCTGGGAACAGCAGGATGAAAAGTATGAGAAAGGGGACCTTTGAGGGCATTCAGGAACAGCCAGTAATGTTAGAGAGGAAGCCAGCAGAGAGGGCAAACTAATCCCTTACGAACGTTTCAATCTTTTGACTCCTATGAAGAGTTCATTTTTCTCCTCTTTAGGATATCAAGTATGTTAAGCAGACTTTTCTTTTTCCTCTCAGTTTCTTTCATTTCTTCCTCAATATCTCAATTTCTATTTTCTTTCTCTCTTTTTTTTTTTAGAAATTTAATTTTTTCAAACAGTTTAACATTACAGTAAAGTTTGGAAATTGCAAAGATTGCCAAGCAGGTACATTTATTCATGTGATGAACCAACATTGACGTGGTCATTCTAACCTTGATTCATTCATCACTTACTGTGGTTACAGCAGAGATCTGCTAACAGAATTCCATGCCCACCCTTGCTCAGTATCATAATGAGCAGTAAAAAAGACGTACAAACACATCAAGGTCACAGTGTGGACTAAGCGTGTACTGAGCCTCAGTTGCTCTGCCTGAGAAATTTTATAAGCATTTACTTTTGCATTTTATATAGAAATACTTACTGTGGTGGTTTGAATAGGAATGACTTTCACTAAAATTTACTATCTTTATCATAAACTACCTGTGTGGACTCAGCTTTGCATATCTATAAGTCATCCAGGAAATATGAGCTGTTCTGGAAATTATACCTTCCTTCCTTCACAAATGTCCATTACTTCCAACAAAAATTTGTGCTTTTAAACTTTAGAGACCTTTTATTTTTCAAATGCATGCATACTAAAATACGTACTAAATGTATATAAATATGTATTTTACTTGTTCTCTATCTCTGCCTAAAGTTGAAAAAAATCCAATGTAATTCTAATTTGGAGTGGACACACTTTGAATACAACTTTCTGTCTCAGATTTAACCTATATAACATAATAGGTCATCCAAGAAACCACAAATGTCTCAAGAAAAAAACCTGGTAAGCTCCAGGTGATTGATTTCTGCAACATATAGAAATGTTTTACACTCTTAGGCAATAAATGTCATAGGCAACACCTAACCAAAAGGCATAAAGATATGAGAAAGGTACTGCCAGCTACAAATCAAACATAGCAACAGGAGAAAAAGTGCCCTGGGAAAGATGTTGACTTAAAGATCCATGAAGCCTAGTGCACTTTGAGGTTTTTCAGGGGGAAGAGGTGATTGCATTCTTTTGCAATAGCAAGCATTTACTCAAACACAAATGAGAGTTCCTCTCTGTGTGGGAGATTTTTGCTGACAAGAGACAATTTCTCTTAGGAGCTTGTCTATTCCTTGAAGGAAATGTGAGAATGCCTCAGAACACATTTTGAACATCAATCAAGATACCTCATTCACATTCAGTTCTTCACAATGATGCTAGAGTTTCACTACATGCTCACAATATACCCTAGGCAGGTCAGGGAACTGATAGGAACATAATACTACTGAAATTGTCTAAATGTTTAGAATACTCTGGGTTCCCTCCTGGCATTGCCAATAAGCTAGTTGGGGGTCTTTGTGTTGTATCTAGATAATAATGACAAATAGACAAAGAACAACCTCCTGAGAGTTCCAGGCATTTGTGTACCAGAGAACCACAATAACAGATTCTCATGGCTCTAATCTCAAGTGGCCAGAGATCTATATAGGTGTTAGGTCAGAGACTTACTGGTCTGAACCTCTAGACAGTGGCATCATAGTAAGTGAATAATGACTTACAATCCCACCTAGTATTTGCCAGAAGTGTTCTAGATTTCAAGTCTTATGAGATAGAACTCTTCACTCCTAACAGAAGCTAGCATTACAAGCTGTTGGGCCTTGAGTGTAAGAATCCTCAGTATATAGGAAACTCCTGAACTCTTCTAGTGGCTGTGGCCTACAGCCTCTCATGTCTAGTCCTTATCATTTTACATGAACTATGCCAAAGTAAATGTGTTTTAAAAATTTATGCTCTCTGTCATATGCAGCCAGATGTAAAACTCTATGACACAAAATCTAGGGCCTGAAACTGGAGAGCTACATGACAGTTTTTAAATGTTGCAAAGGCACAGCAGATGTGAGCAAACAGTGAACACTGAGATGCCTGTGGCATTTATTTTTCAGTGGTACACTTGGTCAAAGTGAAACTCTCTGATCTTAAAAAGCAGGTGACCTGCTGACTGAAGCAGCAGCATAGAAAAAAAAATAGAAGTGTTTGATACTTCCTCTTTTCTAACTTTAACCAATGATCCAGGATTAGAGCTAAAGAGTGAGCTGGTAAAGACACAAGGATGTGTCACTTGGCTAAGGGTAGCGTTCCCTGTTTGTGATCTCACAAGTTGTCAGAACTCATAATCTAAAACTTGTCAGGGTTAAAAAAAAAAGTCAACACATGTACCCCAAACCAAAGAGGCATTTAATAGAAGTAGCAAAGCAGTGACCTTAACAAGAACTATGAATGATCCTGTCCTCCTTCGTGATCCTTCTAGTCAAAAAGGAAGTGTCATTTTCCCAAATAAATTTACTGTTAAAGGAATCATTACATTGGATAGAGTGGGACTATGATAGACAGAGAAAACAAGACTAAAGACTTAAACCCCAGCAAGGACAGCCTTGAATGTGATCTCCTAACACAAGGGCAAGTGTAGAAGAGAAGTAGCCATATAGAATACTTAAGAAGGCCCTTGGATCATTGCATTTCTACTCATTCTTTTGCTCCAAAGGTTTCACTGCCATTCACATCAGCACTCTGGACTCCAACCTTAGACATCAATTGTTACCCAAACCAGTAGCATCCTCCTGTAGTTCAGGCCCAAGAAAGGGCAAGGTAGATGTCAGGATTCCTGACACATCACATGGTGAACCCAACATGGTGCTGGGTGAGATAAAAATTCCTGGCATATAGCGGCCACTTGGTAAAGCCAACATGGCACCCATTCTCTTAAAAGAGGCCTGCCACATGGAATTTTCTCTCTCTCTCTTTTCTTCTTCTCTGCCTCTGTACTTGCCTGGCAACTCTCCTGAATAAACCCTCATGTGGCCCTGGTAGTGTATGTGTGTCTAATCTCATGTGTGAAACCAACAGTGGATACCCCTAAAGCTTCCACTGTAGCATCCATTATTGCCTCTTCCTGGTCCAAAAATGTTTTTCACTTGTAGAAATTGGTAGAGACAAAACAATTTGAAGACCTTTTGTGTTGCTGAAAGGCATCTCAAATCCAGCCTATAAAAGTCAGGGACTGATCAATAGATAAGCAAAGTTTCTATGGTAATGCCATTGGGATCTGCATCATCTAGCAAGGCTATTTACCCCACAGTGAGGCATTCTCTTTGGTGTCCACCTCTGCATTAAAATGGAGACAAATGGAAAAAGAAGAAAGAACCAAACCAGATGGCAAAGCCAGAGGCCACAGGCAGAATGATCAGGGGATATCATCTCATTGAGGATTTCCAAAGAGGAAAACAAAGTTCTTCCCAGCAGGAGAAGACAATTACTGCGGAACAATTACCACCATTTGTTTTCCTTCTTTTTCTAAATGAGAATTTTAATCATATTTATTATTTTCCCTCCTCTGCTACAGTACACGGGTGAGCCTGGGAGGAAACTATGCTGTTTAGTTTCCATGATGCTACAGAGATACACAAAGCTGCATGGACACCCTGCTGAGAAGGTTTTTTAGATGCAGGGTGCAGTGCAGTTATTAAGGAAGTCATGGGTTGAATTATGTCTAATCCTGAGACATAAATTCTAATTCCCAGTACCTCAAAATGGGAATTCACTTGGAAAGAGGGTAATTACATACACAATTACATATCATAAGGAGTAGAATAGGCCTATAGTGCAGTACATATTGCTGCCATATAAAAGGAAAATTTGTAGATGTACAACACAAGGTAAGAACACCATGTGAAGATCATGCAGAGATGAGGATGGTGCAATACTTACTGTTCAATGGCTGCTGGAGAATCATAAGCAGGTGATGGGGTAAGTGATAGAGACACATGAAAGCACCCAGGTACACAAGACCTGGGAGGTGGCCATTGATGGCCTCCAAACACATCAAAGTGGAGGTGGGTATTGCACTTCAGGAGCTGGAGGCTAAGTCCAAAAGGGGGATAGGAAAAGAATACTTCTTTGCAGTCAAACATCCATCCTATCACCAAAGAACTGTAGGTACCCCTGGAGATGAGGACCAATCTCCAAAAATAAAAGAGAAAAGTTGACAAGAACAAGAAGTTGAGAGTCACTGTCCAATCTACCATATATGAGACCAACTTTATCATTAAATTAGTAGAAAAGAATGAGTATATCAGAGTTGAACAATGGTCTATCACTACTCCATGCTGGACCAGCCCATTCAGCTGGACAGCACTCACTCGATAAGAAACTATGTCTGTTTCTAGAGTAGTAGCCATAAGTCTGCTACATGATATATATACAGAAAATAAGTGTGGAGTGGAGAAAACTCCTCAGTGATGAAATAGGTTTAAATAAAATATTTGCTGATATGAGTGTTTGAACCTTATCAAAAACATAAATAAATCAAGAAGGTTGTGGAAGAAAAATAAATCTTTTACATAATTGCCTGGTTAGTAATGATCTCTAAAGAGTACCCGAGCCACAAGCTTACAGATGCTGTCATACAGTTCTATGGCTAAAGGGACATTTGCTCAGCAGCTGTCAGTTAACCCCCCAGACTGATGCCACTCTTAATTGGAACATAGTGTTTCACATATTTTGTCAGTCTTCTTCTTACGGTCCTGAAAAACTTCCAGTTGCCTTTGGATAAGCTTCTCATTTTCTACGACATTCACATGCCCTTCACAGTGTTTCTGCATGTCCCAAATAAATATTGTTATTCTTTGGAGAATTTCTCTGTGGTTTTCTTCAGGATGGATAGCCTAGAGGCACTCTGGAAATATGATATCATTTCTCTTGGGGAACCCCAGCTTTTAAAAAAAGAAGATCCTTCCACAGACTGGATTAGGATCTCTAACAGTGGGATTCAGTTCCTTCCCTTCTCTTTTTCACACCATAGTAATGAGTTGGAGGCATTGATCCACCACATGTCCCCACAATGATAGCCTGCCTCATCACAGGCATCCAGACTAATAAGAATGGAGCTAGAAGGATGGCTCAGGGGCTACAAGCACTTGCTTCTCCCCCCTTCTCACTCCCCCACCCTCCCTTGCAAGATGCAGGTTTGGTTCCCAGTACCCACATAGCATCTTACACTCACCTGTAACTCCAGTTTCAGGGGATCTGATACCCTCTTCTGGCTTCCATAGGCACCGTGTATGTTGCACATGCATGCATACAGACAATATACTCATACACATAAAGAAAAGTAAATAAATCATTTTAAAAAAATAACAGAAAAAAATGGAACATGAACAGAACTTCCAAACTTGTGAGCTAAAATAATTCTTCTTTCTTAGCATGACTAATTGAAATTATTTATTAAGTAACAGAAAGTTTACTAACAACGATTAGTCACTTCTAAGATATACATTCACAAAAATATTTAGATTTGTGTTTTAAAAAAAGTTGAAAACCATAGTGTTGTCATATTAGCATAGACAATCACATCATTACAGATCCATAAGCTTGGATCTCCTGGTCCCCAGTATCCTCTAAGCTTTATTTCATATTTGTATGCCATCCTGTGTGCTGATCTACCTTCTGTGTGTAATAAAGCAGTGATACCTAACGCCAGCAATCAGTGGAGAATCCTGATGTTCAAGAGGTCAGTCCTGTGACTGGAGCAAGTCTCTCCTCTCTAGAGTACAATACTACAGGAGAATACAGAGGATGGGTTGCTTATCTGTTGAACTCTTACATAGATCATAACAAAAGACTTCTGTCCCAAGAGAGTGTCTTAGTCAGGGTTTCTATTGCTGCAATGAAACACCATGGCCAAAGCAACTTGGGAAGGAATTGGTTTATTCACCTTATGCTTCCACATCACAGTTCATCATCACAGGAAGTCAGAACAAGAACTTAAGCAGGGCAGAAACCAGAGCCAGGAGCTGATGCAAAGGCCATAGAGGAGAGCCGCTTACAGGCTTGCTCCTCATGGCTTGCTCAGAGGCTTTCTTAGAGAATCCAGGACCACTAGTCCAGGGATGGCACCACCCATAATAGTCTGAGCCCTCCCCCATCAATCACTAATTTAAATGCCTTACAGCTTGGATATTATGGAAGCATTTTTTTCAACTGCAGCTTCCTCCTCTCTAGTGTCTCTAGCTTGTGTCAAGTGGATATAAAACTAGTCAGTGCAGAGAGTTAAAACAGATAATCCATACCATTACAAACCCTACCTTATCACACACTTTTAGACTAAACATTCATTCAAGACCTTGTTCTGGCCTCCCATTGGTTCCTATTTTCATGTTCTCCATTGAATGACCTCAGATAAGACACACACTGCCGCATAGGAGAGCTGTGAGGCACTCTCAATGTGTAGGCAGTGACTAACAAGCTAGGGAGGGAAACACCAGAGGGCGGTGAATACACTTGTTTATATGGGCTTTAGTCTACTTTCTGAAGTCTCTGCACTAGACAGTGTTCCTGGCAGCTCTTCTCAGGTCTAAATAACTGAAGGCACATTTAGTTCAACTCTGGAGGAAGCAGATGATAGATAGCATACCTTTGTTCTCCAGAGAAAGTCCTCACTAAATAGAAATCTTACTCTCATGTGGGTAGTTTAAAATGTCATACTTCCACACAACACCAGAGAAATGATTCAGATCCCCTACTCATGATGAAAATATGTATAAGCAAAGTAGATCTGAAAGAACTCAAGAAAAAATAAGTCCATGAAAACAGCCATACCATACCAGAAGAAAACAGCCTGTTGTGGGATAATCTTTTTGCTCACTGTGAAGATGTATCTTTGCCAAGATGCCTTCTGATTGGTTTTATAAAGAGCTGAATGAGCAATAGCTAGGAAGGAAGAGGTGAGGCAGAATTTCTGAGCAAAGGCAGGAGAGATGGATCTAGGCACTAGAGAGACACCAGAGGAAGTAAGAGTTCGCAGATGGAAGAGAGGTAAAAAGCCATGAGACAAACATAGATTGATATAAATGGGTTAATTTAAGTTATAAACACTAATGAAACAAGCCTAAGCTGTAGGCTGAGCTTTCTTACCTAATAATAAGTTTTGTGAGCTGGTGGCCCAAAGAAAAATCCATGTACAACAGCCTATACTTTATGGCCCTCCAGCAAGCCTTGTCATTACCTTCCTCAAATTCACATGATGTTTTCAACCTTAAGAAAAGCAGTTATACTTTCCCTTCATCAAAATCAGTGTGGTACCAGGGACACAGTGTGTGAGGCCCAAAGTATGTCATGACTTACAGGCCTATTTTCCGTAGTCTGCAGCTCTGACTAGCTTCCTAACAGCACCACTTTGAGACATGCCACTGTACATGTTCACTTTATCAGTCTGCCCATTGCCTCCATCACTGTACACATGTCCATACTCACTCTTCACCGGCTTCTCTGAGACAAGGTGTCTCACATAGAACCTTGAGTGAAAGGCACAAATACTAAAACAGTTGTGTTCTGTGCATGTTTCCCACCAAAATATAAATCTTAAATCCTGTCATCCTTTGATTTTTAACCTTACAAGCACGCTTTTCTCCTCCATACCCCTAAACAATGAGTCCCGTAACACTTTATCTCATTCACAAAAACAATTTCTCCCGATAAGAGAAATAATTAAATCTGTCCATACAGATTTTACTTTGTTTTAAAGCTAGCCTAATATTTGAACCTATTTACACGTTGCATTTTTTGAAGGATGTAATGTTGAAGCCAGGAAAGTACGAACGGGGAGATGACTCAGTAGAGTGTTTGCCATGTGCATATGAGGACCTGGTTTAAAGCCAGGTGAGTTTATATACATATAAACTCAGTTCTAGGGAGGCACATATGGAAAGATTCTTTGGTCTTTCTAGTGAATGAGTCTAAATTAATCAGTGAGCTCCTGGTTCAGTCAGACACTTCTGTCAAATAACTAAGGTGGACAAAGATTTAAAAATTCAGTCTGCTAACTTTGACCTCTTCTCTGCACACATGCAAAAAGGGAGAGCAAAGGAGACTCACATTACTGTTAAGACTCTCAAGTGCACCTTTTCTTTCTCAGTGCATATTTTTCTTAATAAACTCTGCTTCATCCTCATCCTCATCAAGATTCCGGCTACACCTGAGTGAGGTCCCAGGGGAGACAAGCCTTCAGGCTGCTGTCTGCACAGCAGCAGAGTTGAGATGTGTCTCCTGCTGCCACTGACAAATGGATTCTGAAAATCCTGAGTTCTGTCCTGAGACAGAAAATGCCCAAAAGAAACAAGAAGAGCACCACCCTGGGGAGCACTCCCTTTCCCAGAGCTGGCACCACCACCCTCTCCCACAGAGAATTTTACCAGGAATTCTGGGGGCCAAAGAACAGGCACATCATTCAGCAGAGTAAAAACCAAAATAGGAGCAACAGTATCACCACAAGGTATGAAATCCATGCAAGTTATTTATTTTCCAGAAAGACAATTACAAGCAACTGTACTCTCCTAAAGTGAGTTACTACAGACCCAAGTCTTGCTGTAGAAATCAAATTAATTCCTCTATTCTGAGAACAATAGATAGCTACAACTGTAATGGAGGAGCCTTCCACTAAACAGGGAAGTGACTGCTGGTTTCTGCTTCATACTGGTCCCTTCCTGAAAAGGGGAAGCAAGCTGGAGGCCCCAGCTAATTTCCTGAGCTTTGTCACTGTCCTCACTGAATATTAATGTTTACCATACACCAAGCAAACATCAAGGGTTCCCTAATGCCAGACACAACCTGAAACTGCCTCGTGGACTTCCTGAGTAATTTCAACAGTAGGGTACCAACAACTGCCAAGAGTCCTTAGCAAGACAGCTCAGACTTGTATAATTAGACCGAGGCTTTCCAGTCACACAAGAAAGTGGACTTGAAGAATGAAAGCACTTCTTCCGAAATGTGTCAGTTCTTTACCCACTGACATCTTTCGTAGGACTTTTGCAAAAAAAAATATATATATATTATTTATAGAAATACTTCTATGATAAAGAACATAAAACTATTCAAGATTTCTGATATGTGAAATAGGCCTTGATTTTCAAATGAAGGAGAAAACTTTTCACCATTCAAGTACTTGTTAGGTTCTCTAGCAAAAGCACAGACTAGAATTAACTGTGATTGATTGCCATGTCTTGAATTTGGATATAAAAGGAGTTTCCTTTTAATGTGAGCAAATCTGATTTCTGCTTTACAGTGAGTCACTGCACCCTTGCCTCACTGTGTATCCTTCTCACATGACCTCCGTGAACTCACTTAGTTTTTATGTTTCCGTCTTTTGTTTATAGAATGAAGAGAACAGTGGAAACCAACCTCAGAAGGCTGTCGTGAGAATGAAATAAGCCATGTACAACTTTCCAGCATAAAACCAAGCACATAAGACATACGCAAAAAGCGTTAGGTTAATATCATCATATCATAGGTTAATATCACCATACTTTGCAAACTGTTAGGCAAGACACAAATGCAGGCTACTACACTGCCCTTATGGGACACAAGCTGTCTATAATTACTTCCAAATAACACATTTCCTTTCTGTAAACAAATCCATATGACAAAACATGCTGTGTTATGATAAGTTCCCAGCCTCCCCAAAGAATGCTGAAGTAGCAAAGAGCTACCTTCCACAGTTAAGAGGGGGGTACAAGTGAGCTTTTCACCCCTTTCTACCCTAACAAAGCTAACAAAGCTGATTCCCCAGAACGCCATTTTGTTTCCATACAGGCACAAATTTCATCTTATAAAGCATATTAACCCTGTAAAAAATCTCCTTGTGACATCAATCTCACTGAGTTTCCCCCCACCCCCTCCTTTGCTACTCCGTCCTACTTGGCTTTCTGGTTCCTCTCTGTCTTCCAAATCTCCATGTGTTGGATTATCCTAAATTTAACCTCTATTTCTCTTCTATAACTATGCTCACTCCCTTGCTAATCTTAATTATATAGATTGAAATGTCAATTACAAAAACATACCAGGTCTCTTGAACTGCCATAAAACTGAACTCTGGAGTTTACCACCAACCAGTACCTCCTAAGGTGGATTGCCACACAAGTCTTCCATGGCTCAGGCCCAAGCTCCTACGATCACTTTGAGCTCTTTGTCTTATACCTGGTACCAACACTGTCAGTAAAATCAGTTGGTGTGCTTATTTTTTTATTTAACTGGCATCTTTTATTATCACTAAAAGAATTCTATGGCTCAGGCAACTTCAAAATTTAAAAGGAGCCACAAATGAAATCAAGAATGTCAATGAACGCAGAGGACCCCAGAAATGAGCCACGACACTGCCGCCCTCCATCTCTCCTTTCTCCCCGCTGCCAAAGCTTCCTGCTGCCTCGCCTCCACATCAGTTCATCACAACTTTGAACATTTTATTTGGAAAGAAATACAAATTCAACATAAGTTTCAGAAAGAGTGTAAGGAGGTTCGAGGAAGCCGTCACCTGTATTTTCTCCCATGTTTACATCTTCAACTATAGTGCAGTACTGAAAGTGGGAAACAGACACTGATTTGGATCTGAGTCACATGAATATGTGCAAGGTCACATACCCACCCCTGAAGCTCATTTTAGAGATATTTTCTCCCCAAAGAGCCCTCCACCGCATCCCTAACCCTTGCACTCATATTCCATCTCTATAATTATGCCATTTAATTAATGTCATATGAATATATATAGTATGTCACGTTTTTAAGAATGGTATTGTCCCACTAAGAAGACTGCCCTGGGGACTCTTAATTATTTTCTGTTTACAGATATTGCAAACGAAACCTCTGTGAGTAATTCTATACAAGATTGTGTGCAAACATAAGTTTTCATGTCACTGTAAGAGATGCCTAGGGGTGAAGTTGTAGGTCTGAGTGATGAAGATTTTGTGTTCAGTTTAGGCTGTCTTAATGCATTATTTGCATTGAGTAACTTATTTGCATGACTAACAGTAGTTTTCCAGAGTGACTGAACTGTGTAACCTACCAGAATGTTTTGGAATCTCATCACGAGGCCAGCTCCCCAGGCCATGCCACTATACTCTGTCTCTGGGGATCACTGCGATGCACCTAAACTGAGGCCTCTTCAACTAACAATCTCTCTCTCTGTCTCATCCAGCTCCTCTTAATGGACCAGCAAAGTGATCCTACAAAAAGAAAGTCAGATTGTCTCATGGGTCTGTACAATACCTTCCTCCCTTCTACTCTAAGTAAAATTCTTCACCTTGACCTGTAAGATTTTCTATGATTTGACCCCTCTCTTTTGTGTGACTCCATTTCCCTTCAGTATCCATGTCAATCACTTCCCTTCAGTTGTAGTAGTGGCTTCCCTGTTCTTCTTTACACATGAAGCATTGCTTTGAGACTTTGTAATTGCTGTGTCCTCTGCCTGGGGTGCTGCTCTTCCCCAATAGCACATTTCTGCTCTTTTCTGGGCCCTTTTTCAAACATCATCACTTCCCTCTTAGGGAAGGTTTCCCAGCCACCTTTCTCCGCTAGCCTTTCCTGTTCTGCTTTTCTCTGTAGTACGTTCACCCAGCATATACTACTTATTTAATCTATTATCTCATATCCTTCACTGGAATGCATGACCCTTGAGACAATCCTGTCCCTTGCTTGATTACTGCTGAATCCTCTGTAACTAGAATAATTCCTGGCATATGACAGTTGTTTGTTAAATGTGTTTTTGGTGATGAATGAATAAACAATCACTACATGAAAAAATACAATCACAGCATTTCATGTCTGTTTGTAATATGAAATATTGAGTACAGACTGAAACAGATGTCAGACAGCACAGAATGAGGAATTACATAGGCTCCTGGAAAACAATGACAAATATGCATACACACACACACACATATATATACATATATATAATGGGCTCCTCAATATATGCCACCTGGATATATTTTTCTCATGCTTTTACATCAGTAGGACAAAATTCTGGAGCATATCCAGTTCTGAAGCTCAATGTCAAGACATGCAGGTTAAGAAGTTAAACAGGAAGCCACCAGGATACACCCTGAAGACCCAGAGAACAAGGTCAAATGCAATGCCATTGTCCCTCGACAATCAATGAAAACAAAAAGATGAGATTCACTCCTACAATAGTTCTAAAAACCTGAAAAATAAAATTGTATCTTTTCCTCCACCACATTGTACTTTTGGGTCAGTTTTATGCTCGATAAGACACAGACTTTAATCAAGTAACAATAGGGAGACATTGTAAAGCAGGTGTAAGGATATACAAAGTGAGCAAAAGCTTGCCTAAAAGCTGAGAGAGACCAATGTGTGGCACAGACATGCTAAAAATTAGTTCAGTTAGGCTAGTTAATATTTGTTAATGTGAGTTTCTATTTTAAGTGCTTTATGTGAAAACAGGTAGTGTTTATACAACACACACTTTATGCCAGGAACCGATCGTTCTGAGAACCTTGTGTAGATGCTGTTGGTTGTAGTTTGAATGTGTCCTCATAGTCTTGGAAATTTAATTCCCAGTGTGACAGTATAGAGAGATGGGACCTTCAGACATGACTAGTTCATGAAGAAAGGTTAATAGCATTGTGCCAGGAGTGGGCAAAATATCATCAGTTGCTTTCCATCAACTCCCTTCACACACCTCCTATTATTTTACCCAGGAAATAATGCAGCAAGAAGGCAATTTCCAGAGGCCAACCCCTCACTCAGTTTTCAGAATTTGAAGCAATCTACCTTGTCTTTTTTAATTATTATCTAAGCAGACTCAGATATTTTCTTACAGCAATGTAAAATGCACACAAAAAGTATACTAACTCTTTCTACCTGCTCTGAGACCACACTGTAGATGCTACAATGGTTTGCATATTATTTACGTGTTAGTACTGTGTCCAGGTCACATACCTAATGTTTCAGGCCTAAGGACACACAACCAAAGCAGATTGGCTCTAGAGTTTGAACTCTTCACTTTGCCTTTCTGCTCATGACACATCTGGTTAAAATGCATTCCGTTGTTTTTGAAATAAATGTTGAAATTACTTCCAAATGTAACGGGGGAAGAAACTGAAGCTCAGATAAGTGAGGGACATAGAAGGGAGTATTGGAACTTAGGAGTGCATATCTCTAAAGTTCATTGCCAACACCTCTTTCTGCTTTCTTTCTTCCATCATGCAGTTCTTATCGCTTTTCCTCCCAGCATGGAAGAATCAACACACAACAATTAACTACTATTAAATAGTTTGATACATTATCTGGTTTGGCGCAAATGAAATTTTTATTGGTCAAGCTTCAGACCCTAGGATAAAAGTCTTGGAAAGCATAATGGAAATATCTTTGTCAAAGGATCTGACTACAAATCACTCATCTGTGCTCTTAGAATTGTCTATGAGCAAGGCTAGGTAAAAACCACAGTAAGTCATTAGAAGTGTGAGATCTGTGACAAGTCTGCAATCTCCTGTATCTCAGCTTTCAGAGAGAGAGAATGTGTTCAGGCACAAGGTAACTTGTGGTGATATGTTACACATTTAATAAAACCTCAAATATCAAAAGATAAACCCATAGTCAAACTAGGCAGAGGTAGCTCCGGGAGTTCCAGGGATAACAGAGTACTGGTAACTCATATAGCACAGAATCCAGAGAATCTCTGAGTACAAGAACAAACAGCTGGGCTTCAATGGCACATACCTTTAATCCCAGCACAGGGAAAGCCTGGAGTGGTGACCTATGCCCTTAATTCCACAATTCCAGAGACAGAGATCTTTCTGTGTTTCTGTGAGTTCAAGGCTGACTACCAAATAGAGTAGCTCATGCCTTTAATCTAAACCTGGATGGGATACAGCTGGGCAAAGAAGGTATTTAAGGCAGGCTTAGGAAAACAGCAGGCATTAGAAGGAACCAGGAGTGAGGCTGAGGAAGCTGGAAGATAGCTGGGTGAGATTTGACTGTGGTGTTTCTCTCTTTGATATTCCATCCTTTCCCCAATATCTGGCTCTGAGTTTCTCTCATTACAACCGATTTTATGCAGCAGTAACTACAAAGCTGTTTGCTTTTAGCATCCTGTTTATTCCGTTCCTGGTCACTGCCTGTCATAGAATGAAATGACAGGATTCTCTCTCCAGTACCAGGGCAGGGAATGAGGAGCTAGGCTTTCCCCATTCCACCTCTCCCAGTCCTTCCTACAAGCTATCAAGAGAACCCATTCTCTGCCTCATGGGATAGAAAATCCAGTTGACTGAATAATACTTTTTGTATATTACTTTTCTTCCTTAAAAGACATCTGTTCAACCAACATTTCTTTCCCTGAGACTAGCCTCAGAAATATTTTTTAAAAACAAATTTTTGGAAGAATTGCCTGGGGCCTCCTTTTCAGAAGCAGCCTCATTGCTTAGGCCTCATTGCTTACACTGAGAAACGTTACATAAACTTCCTAGAAAGAAGAACTTCCATAGAATGAGAATATGCATTCTGTTCAAATTGCAAACAAATAAGATCTGCTTTGCATTTATCAGCATGTGAGAGTAAATTTGCATTATTCTAGGCACTTTGCATGCTGCTTCTTGGATCTCTGTGAAGGAAAATTAATGGAAAGGAAAAGAAAAAAAGAACAGTTCAATAAAAACAAAGCAGCCTTTGCTGGTGTGACCAGCCATGGAGATTTAGAGGAAATAGGCTAGTGAGCAATATGATCCCACCTCCTTGCACAATCTGCTGGCAATGCTAACCTCAGTCGGTAGAAGCTTCTGGGTTCCCCCTTCTTCTTCAGGGACCTGCTAGTATTCCTCATTTGCAATCTATCTCTAAGGATGTTAATCTTCAACTATTCACCTGTAACTTTTTCCTCTCTTTGGAAACTATGAAAATTATGAAATGTAGAAGCAGGAACAATGTGCCGCTCTCTACAGTTTCAGAAGGAATGCCTGCCAGATAGTAACTCTTCACGATACTGCAACATAGTACTAAAAGGAAAATTGTAAGGGCCTACAGAGTCAGAGATGTAGGCTGTTTCCTAGACAGTGTATCAAAAGCCACTATTTCTCCTATGAGCTGAGGACAAGTTCTCTGTCCCCTACAGTGAAGATATTTATCTGGCTATCTGGAACTCTCCTCAATGTGGCAGTGTGATTAACTGACGAATTCTGATTTGGCTTGCTTTCCCTTCACAATGACTGGCCTTTACTTTATGTAAAAGACCATGCTTATTCTTGGGGACCCCTATTATTCTGATCCCCAGTTAGAGGTTTTTAGTCAATGGCCCCATCCCTACAGAGTCTGTGGGTTTGTCTGGAGGTTGCAACTGCAGCCCCCTGCCTGTCATTGGCTGTTCCATGGGCCCTCCATTGTTCCTTCTGTCATCTTTGAGAGAACGCCTTTCTCTAATGCACAGTGCAGCAACTGTTTTGACAGCTTGTTTTCACACGTTCTGTTCCCAGGCACAGAAAAGAAGAACTGAGTCCAAATGACCCTGGTGTGTCTTCTTCATTAGACTTCGTTGTCAAGTTACCAAGTTGTGTGTAACCTCCAAGCCCATGGTTGTCATATTTAAGCAAGTGCTGGGCTCCCAGCTGGATACAGACAAAACACCTGTTATTTAATTTCTGTAGTTTTATTCTAGTTCTCCTTTTTTCCATTAGGTCTCCTCAAAGTCTAAACCTAGATAAAAATAATGGGTTAATTCTCATGTAAGAGCTAGTTAGTAACATGTCTGAACTATTTGCCCAGCATTTACTATACTATCAAGCCTCTGAGTTGATTATTTGGAAGTAGCTGCTGGGTATTTATGAGTTTCTGGCTGAAATGGAAACTTCAGACTTCACAAAGAAACAACAGGTTATAAATGGGAATAACTTTAAGTGTAGCTAAGACAGCATGAATCAACTGCAATAGCAGATCACATAACTCAAAGGCACCAAACCTACCAAAGATGCACCATATTTTCAATTTTTTTGAGGCACTGTGTAGCTCAGACTGCCCTCAAATGCATCGTCTTCCTGCCTAAGCCTGTCCAATGCTGGGATTATAAGGATGAGTACCATGCCCTTCTGAGATGGGCCACCTTTCTTGAAGACTCAATTACACTTACTAGCATTCCTCCAGTGCTATGTAAACTCCAAACCAGTATATAACTCCTCATGTCAACAACCAGTTCATACAGTATTAAAGATTTGCAGTCCCTGGTCTACAAAGTGATGTTATCACAGCTATGCTTTCATGTATTTTCCTCTAGGGTTTTAAAATATATATAACAATGAAATTGAACCTCTCCACAGAGGAATTGTGACAAAGTTTGACATACTATTAGAATTTATTATATTAATAATATGTGCATCCCTTTTTTATCAATATTCATCATTTTTACATGAAAACATAAGAAGCCTAGTGTCAATATTTTTCATAGGAGTGAATGGCCTGACTCAAAATCATGTCTATCCAATCTCAGAAGATGCATCCCTGCTGATGAGATGAATTAAATTCCCCTTGACAAAGCCAGAGGTTACTCATACTGTATGACTAATTAATTCTCTCTATTCCAAGTGGAAATGTTGTTTCAAGAATAAAGTGCATATATCAGCCATAGACACACTCATTTATTAACTGAACTCAACAAACAACACTAACCACTTCCATCAGGTTAGGAATATAGTAGCCTCATGGAGCTTGGACTTGAGTAGACATTGATCAAGGAGTTATATAAATCTGTGCTGTGATGAATTCCATGAGTGAAAGTGAATGATCTAAAACAGTATAAAATAATACAAATCCCATAGTATTATTATTATTACTAGTCAAATCCAAACAAATATGAAAGTTCACTTTGAGTGTTTTGTGGGGATAAAATTTAATATAAATGCAAACATATTTTTGAACTACACATCCTTAGATATAAGTCAGGATTCTTTTGCTACAATGTATAGACCTCACTATCTACTGCAGCTATAGGTGATAATAAAGTTTCCATGGTTCTGTATATGAAAAC
>PVIH01004505.1:115572-139305 GCA_004025045.1 Sigmodon hispidus
AAAAAAAAAAAAAAAAAAAAAAAAAAAAAAAAAAAAAAAAAAAAAAAAAAAAAAAAAACAAGTTATGCATGGCTGACTAGATGCTCCATCTCACAGCCAGGTAGGGGGAAATGTGTGGCAGAGCATGGGGAATGGAAATTTCTTATCTTTGAGTAGGAAGAGCAGAGGTTCTAATGAGTCATGTAGCTTTTCTGAGATCATTTGTTCATTGATCAAAGAGGAAGGATATTTCAAGCTACCACCCAAGGGTTAGGGTACATGAGGCAGACAGACTTCTACACTGCAAGGAAAAAACAGAGAAAATCCACTCCCATTATTTCTGACACAATCCCCAGCAACATCAGTTTCTCCAGGAACACCAGTGCCAACACAAAGGAGAAGAATAAAAACTGAGTGAGAACCTTAACAAGATTGAACTGGACTCTGTCCATGGAACAAGAACAACAGTATGGTCTGGCTCCCTGGGGCAGCATCCCAAAGGTTCTGCATGGAAACTAGAGCAAACCAACAGGCCCCAGCACGCCCCTCATGTCCTGCAAATCCAAGTTAACTGCACTTTTACCCAGTTTTCCTATTGGGTTAGGCTAAAATTGCCTAACCGGGTTAACAGACCCAGTTTTACAAATTTAAAAATAAAGCTTAATATACTTATATAAGTACGTTCTTATTCTAGGGAAAAAGTTTCCCTGGGTCAGAGCTGAGATACATTGCTTGGTAACTGATGTTATTATTCCTTGTTTTCCCATTACAGAGTCAATGGCCCTGATCTAAATTGCAGACCCTTCTTTGCCTAACTAACACCCAAGAAACCAATAAAAAAGCAATTCCTGGTTATCATTATGGTTCCCAATTGTCTTTAGAAACCTGGAAACTCAGGTGGTGTTTATCTATTTGAGAAATATTTTATTTATTTATACAGTGTTAAGCAGCCATCCCAGGCACCAATATATCTGCTTAATAATCTCCTTATTGCTTTTGTGATAGATACAACCATTAGGTGAACAGCATGACAAATGTACATTTGGGACCCTGCACAAATGATGTGAGTCTTTTTATCATGTGCTTCAGCTTTCTCTCTGCCTCCACAGGCTGCTCACAGCCAGAGCAAAGAGGAAGTGTGCAACATCGAAATAAAGACAATGTCCCAGAAAATAAGGGACAGAAGAGAGTGAGGTGGGAGTAATTGGGTGTAAGGAAAAAAGTGTCAGTGGTTCTAACAGTAAAGGGAACATTCAAAGACTTGGGAAATTAATTTACCTATCACAAAGGGGTGACTGTGAGGAAAAAACAAATAACTGACTGACCTACTGAAAAATGAGTAACTGTGCCAGAAAATTGAATAGAAGTGAAAATTCTGAAATGCAGAAATATTGAAAGGACATGTTAAGCAAAACTATATCAAAACCAGCATAGCAGTGCACACCTTTAATTCAGTGTGTGGGAGGCAGAAGCAAGTGGATCTCTGTGAGTTAGAGGCCAGTCTCGTCTACATAGGAAGTTCTAGGACAGCCAAGGATATATTGTGGCAACTTGCCTCAAACTAACAAACAAAAATAATCCATTTATATTTATTCTAGGATTTATAAATGTATTGTTAATATATGTCAATATTCAAGTGATTAAGAGCAATATATTTAGATCCAACACTCTTTTTCAATTTTAGTTTATTTTATGCATGGGTTTGTGTGCTGGCTGAGGTTATGGACAGCACAGGCAGGTAGATGTACGTAAGGCCAGAGGGCTTTAGGAACTTCTGAAACTGCTGTTAGGGCACAGACTCTCAACCACTGGGACATCTCGCCAACCCAAACCCTAGTACACATTCTCACAAATAATACTAATCAGTTGTAAAACCTTGAGGAGTTTTCATACTAAAATAGAGCTTGAGAAATCAAGAAAGATTAGTGACATTTTTAAAAATTATCATTTTAAACGGGCAAATAAAAATTTTAGAAAACAACTAGACTAGGAACTGAAGATACAAAGAGTACACTTATCAGCAGGCGGACTTGCTATTTCACATCTTAGAATTGGTTTTGCTCCTTACTGATGAAAAGAGGAGTAGAGTTCTAGCTGTGTTCAAAGGCACTGTCAATTTTACTTTCAAATGGGAACTTGAATTGTGGAGTGTTTCTTGGGGAAACTGATTCACTAAATGATCTTTTACTGTTACTGATAAGAACTCCTTCTTAACTAAGCAGTACAATATGTGACCTTTCGAGCTTAACTGATGAAAGTTTACCTGCACAAGAATGCTATGCCAGGCCATCAAGGAAATGTTTCTATGTGTATTGATGCATATATACATATATATAAAATATACATATACAGCTATATATGGGGGCATGAATAAGTAAGTAGCTTCCCATGTGTATAGTAGTATGGCGTATTTATCTGTATGACGAGTGCACAGATGTGTGAGTGTATTTGAATACAGTGTGTCTGTGTGTTATGTGAGTGTATATGTGAATGCATGGGTAAGTATATGTGTGCATGTGAGCATGTCCCAAAGAGTATATGGTGTGAGTGTGTATCTGAGCACAGGTAGACTGTTGCTGATGGCGGAACACTTCTAACAAAGCAAAACAAAGCTGGTTAGGAACTTGCTGTATAGCCCTTCTGAGTTCAAGGGCTCTAACACACCCTGTTGAGCAGGAATCCTATAGCTATTTCTTTCATCAATTTTTGCTACATTTTTGTATGCTTAAAATTTGTAATGAAGCTTGGAAAAGTGAACTTTGGTGAAGAAACTCCTAGAGGTATTAGCTAATTTTATTACTCTGGTTGTGGTAATGGGGGTCACAGGTGTTTGCCTATGAATTTACTGCACAAGGAATTAAAGTCACACAATTGTCTCTGCAGGGTGACTGAAATACTATTGTTAATATGTTAATGTGTTTTTAGATAATAACCATGTGCCTGGTATGGTGCCACAACATTGCAGTCGAACAGCTACATTCCAGATCATCACTTTACAAACAAGGAATGTGAGATCCTAACTGTTTAGGTGAGTGCTTCAAGCTTTTTCAAGAATGTTTTCTCTCTGCTGTTTATGTTGGGCAAAGTCTACTAGTTTGTCCTCAGTTTCACCGGCTGTATCCTATGCCATCTCTACATTCCTTCTGAGCCCATATAACAAGGTTTTGCTTTAGTTCTTGAATATCTCACTTCTAAGGTTTCTGTGCAGCTCTATGCATAGATGGATGAGTGAATAGAATCTTTGATAGATGGATAGAAAGATGGAATATATATATATAGGTGACTGATATAAAGGTGGTAGAAATAGGGTCACATATATATGTGAATATATATATATATTTCCCTTGATTATATTTCCTAATTCTCTCATTTGTTTAAAAAGAATGTATTTTATATGACAATTTTAACATTACTAAAATTTAAAACTCGGATCCATCTGATTGTCTTTTATCATTTATACTGTGATTTTTCTGATTCTGACATGATTGTCCACATATCCTGGGGATTTAAATGATGTTTTGCAGAGGCTCCAGACCCTATGTAAAGTCTTTTATCAGATGATCTTCACATTAGGAAGTACAAGATGAGTTTCTTCAAGTTTTTCCTCAAGGTCTCAAATACCACCTTGGCAAGACGTAGGCAGCAGCCCACACCACAGACTCTGGGTTCCAGTGTTTCACCTTCTGTTCTTTTGACAGCTTTCTGGTGAAGGTGAAACACTAAGTTTCACTCCACAGGGCTCTTGCTACCACTCACAGGGAGGGAAAGGACGGGGCAGAATGCCAACCAGCCTGGCCTTCCATTCCCTAAATTGTCATGACTGAGTGGAAGTGGAGGTTCAGTACCCATTGGACCCTGCTGCCATCAAGAAAAGCCCAGTGCTAAGCACAGCCAGCACCTCCCCAATGCTGTCCCAGTCCTGTAGAGTTCAGAGACCCAGATCTTCCCCAGGTCTTACTGACAACACCTTGGCAAGAGAACTCTGCAAGCTTTGTTCCTGTGGGCAGGGCAGGAATGATGGGCTGCTCACCTGGTCCTGCCAACACCACCAGGTGAGACATTTGAAGCGTTACCTGCACATGCTGTACTCAGGACAGAAAGAATAGCTTCCAGCTCTGCTTTGCTAACATCACCCTGTAAGGAAATTGGAACCTTTTTTTTTGTTGTTTCTACCCAGAGAGAGGAGGGAAAATGGAGAGAAGGAAGAAACATTTGTCATTGGTTTAGAAAGGGTGGTGCCAGACTATGGTAATTGGCTAGAGCGTTTGGCAAGAATAGGGTAGATAGTGCCAAACGCTTCCAGGTCTTCTGCTAGAAAATATACTTTTCTTGGGGTTTTTTATGTGCACATTTGTCAATGGCTCCAGCTTCTATGGCACCTTTGCAACATACATGGAAAATAATGAGGTCACCCAGGAATTCACCAAGTACCATTCCTCAGAACTCAGGGAGGGTCCCAACCAATCTATTCTTTCACCTTCATGGTGCCAGGGAAAGGACAGAGAAATAAGGAAGTCCCTTTACCTTTGTGGAACCTGGATTATCCAAGGACTTTGTATTGGTGAGGCCAGAATTTGATTTTAAAGAATTTTCATAGAAATAAATTAGCAGCAATGATAAAAATATTTGTGTGTATCAATTTGTTACAAGTGCCATAAGGAAATGTCGCAGGCTAGGCAGCTGAAGCAACAGAAATTTGTTTGCTTACAGCTATGAGGGCTAAAAGTGTTAGGATTAAAGTTCCTCTTGAGACCTCTTTTCTTGGCTTCTATATGGCTGATTTTTTGCTATATCTTTGCATGATCTACTCTCTGTTCAGTCACATGTCTGAGTTTTCTCTTCTTACAAGTCTAGTAAAACTGGAGTAAGATCTGAGTAAATAACTTTCATTTTCTTTTTATCACCACTCTAAAATGGGATCTCTACTGTGATGGTGCATGTTAATTTTTACCTTGCAGGGTCTAAAGTCACCAAGGAGACAAGCCACTACCAGACACAGCTGTGAGGGATTATCCTGAGGATGGCACCCTTCCTGGGACTGAATCTGTGACAGTATAAAAGGGGAAAGTGAGCTGAGCACTCACTGCTCTCTGCTTCTGCTTCGTGATAGCAGATACAGTAAGATAACTGCTTCCTGGTGGACTATACTCCTGAACTGTGAGTCAGAATAAATCCTTTTTTCTCTTGTGTCTTATGTGAGAGTGTTTTATTATAGTAATGAAAAAGTAATCTAAGGCACCTACCTTCAGATGTAATGGGAAGTCAACACAGGAACATTCAGGGGCTACAATTTAACTCATAACGATGTACTAAGCAGAAATATAATATGTAAAACATTATATTTCATAATGGTAAGACCTTATAGATATGTGTTACATATAAAAAAAAAAGCCTAAATATACAGTTAGTTTCAGGTGAAATTACCAATTAACCTATTAGCCATAATCAATAGCCACTGGGTGCTAATGATAACTGGTCATTAACTTTAATAGTAGCCAGACACAGATAATAGCTGATTGTAGGTGTAGTGAAGAAAAAGAAGCAATTATTTCTTCTGAGCTATTCTGATAAGAACTGGAAATCATTGGCTAATTCTTCCCTATTCCTAAAAAGATAGCTTTAGTATGACTCTCTTTTCTGGCCCTGGAAAATGAAGGCTAGTGGAGACAGTTGGGGCTCCTCAGCTTTGTGTTGGAAGATGAATGAATTCAGTTTATACCTTGGTGTTCCATTTCCAGTTAGTCCCACAATTCAGATACCTTACCTACAGCTATATTAAACAGCATGAGAGAATCTTAGCAGAATAGCATTTGATTTAAGAAATTCCATGATGGTCTTCTGCCAGAGAATAGCACACCAATATGTTGTCTAGTACCAAGCAGTCAGCTTTGGAAACATACATATAAGAACATTATATAGACTGAACAGGTTCTATTTGGGAATATATATATGTATCTATATACACATGCATTATATACATATATCATATACATGTATCTATCTGCATATCATAACAATTAGTAAACAAAGAGACCATGAGTTTGAGGAAGAATGGGCAGGAATATATGGGAGGATTTAGAGGGAGAAATTATATTATATGGTGATTATATCATAACCTCAAAAATAAAATAAGTTCCAAACAGTCTATACCACATGTTAGTTCTTTTATAATGTCAAGAACAACTAAACAAACATGCATGTACTTTATGGAACTCCTATGTAGATCAAATTATTTACAGAGAACAGTAAGAGTGAATTTAGAGTGGACAGGGAGGCTACAGTAGTCATCTTTCCCATTCCTGGAACAGCTCCCTCAAAAATAAAACCTAAGAAAAGGTTGAATGTTGCCTCATGATTTGAGAGCTCAGTCCATTATGACCAGAGAGTAGCATGGCCCTATTGCATCTGTAGTCAGTGAAGAGAGATGAAAACTGAACTCAGCTCATTATCTTCCTCCTTTTCATTCAGTTTTAGGACTCCAGCGGATGGGATGGTGCCACCCACATTTTACCGAAATTATCACAATCTAGAGTGGTGATTCTGGGTCTTTTTAAGTTGACAGTCAACATAAACCACCACAGAGACATGTAACAGTGGGTTTAGTTACTGTCTGTTGTGTAATATGTGTAAAGATGTGTTACATTTGTTTTGGCAGTAGAAAGTTACTTTAATTGTGCAAAGGTGTGTTACATTTGTGTACGCTGCATGTGTGTTTAATTATGTAAACATGTATTGCATTTGTTTTACCTTGCCTTCCTAAGGCACCTGATTGGTCTAATAAAGAGCTGCATAGGCAATAGCTAAACAGGTGAGGATGGCAGGCAGAGGGAAAAGTAGGAGAAATCTATGCTTGAGAAGAAAAAGAAAAGAACAAGAGACACGCCCAGAGCAGAAAGCCAGCCAGCTGCCAAACAGACATAGACAGAGAAGTAAGATACAGAAAAAGGTAAAGTGCCCCAAGGCAAGAGATAAATAAAGAGAACTAGGTTAATTTAAGTTAAAAGAGCTAACCAGAAATGACATCTAAGCTAAGCCGAGCATTTAAAACTAATAACAAGTATCCATGTCATGATTTGGGAGCTTGTTAGTGGCCCAAAAAAGGAAGTCTGGTAAAACTATCAGCATCACAAGTTTGAACTGAAGGCCACTATACTATTTAAAATTACAAAATCAAATAACTGAGCATGAACAAGAGAAAAACAGGATTGCTAGGAGTTGGGTTTATCACTTTCTTCTCTCTCATTCTTCCCATTAAGGAAGAATTGACTATATGCCTAAAAGGATGGTGTCATTTTTCTATTGCCAAGTTAGCTTCACAGGATGAAGCAATAGTAGATGAATATTCAATGAGACAGCACATTCTCAGCTCTCTTCATTGCAGAAACTTTCTTTTTCTTTTTTTTTTTTCTATCCTTGTATATCCTTATTCAAGGTCCCTTCCCCCTCCTGCCTCATCAGGTCATTCTTTCTTCTCCACAACTCCCCATCCCCTCCCTGAGCAGGCAGCAGACAGTCCCATGGTCCCACTGTCCCAATATTGCTTAGTTCAGTCTCCACTCCTGGCAGATCCAGCTTTCTCCCCCCTCCCTCAAGAGTGAGTCAGGTGTTCTGGAGGAACTTTCTAAACACTCCCTACCCTAACTTCAGAGGTTCTCATTCAAAGGCTGAAAACTTCTATTTTATGCTGAACACCAAGTCCATCCTTAGGAGCTGCCCTGCTTTCAGTGACATAATTTAGTATATATTATATATTAATAATACATATAAAAAGCTCACTTTCATTATATCATTTTCTTCAACAGAATTTACCTTGAACATTTCCTGTGGACACAGCTGAATACACTAGACCCAGGATCCCCTGCCACAGTGGGCCCCCCCAGCCTGTTCTCTGTACCAGTTGTCTGAGAAATCTCTCCTGAATCTCTCCAGAGCCTATACGTCTCTCCAGGTCAGAATCCCATCTTTCCCTCCTACATAAGCTTTTTCTGTTTCTCCTCTCATGTTAGAACCTCTAAGGGCTCTGTGAATGGATGCCATGTGCCCTCCTCTTTACAGACAGTAAGTCTCCATTGTGACTGAAATTCTTTATTTAATTCCTCTTCCATTTACACTTGTATTATGTTGCAATCTGTATATTTAAGGTACCATTAACTTGGATCTTCCTTCTAGGAACCACTCCTAGGCTTTATGTATCTGAAGGCTAATGCTTGACTGTGCTGTTGGTAGCATAATACCCACCACTGATTTTTTTTTTTTCAATTGGATGCCTCTCAAATCTAAGCTGGGCCATAAGCTCTGTCCACAAGAGTTTAAATTCAGTAAACAAAGAAAGGGGGGTCTCAAACAGAGGGGATAGGACAAATGGGGCTGGAGAAGATGTCCTTGCCCCAACATCATGATCCCTGACTGATTTCTTATCTTTAGGTTTTAATGAAATGTCTCAGCACTGGTAAACAAGTTCCCCCATTAGAATCACTATTTTAATAGGTTTCTTATCATTTTCATCCCAAAGAATTAGTTTACTTTATGATCTATTCTCTATCAATCAAACTGATGTCTGCCCATCATTCTCCATTTCCCTGAATTTTTTTCCCATTTGCTAACCTCATAAGGAATATTGTAACCCAGGTGAGACAAAGGCATTGGCCACTACTGCTCTCCATAGATATTCAAGGGAGGAAAGTGGTTATCTAACCCTTAGCCCATAGATTCCCAGATGCCCCTGTGCTTGTAAAACAGACAGTCCAATATCCCTGAAGCCACAGTTCTTAACATCAGCATCCCATTCATTAATTAAAAGACAGAAATGCAAAGGAATACTTTAATATCTTCTTTCATGTTGATCAAAAATGTAGGGATTTCTCCAACACCTCCTCTATCCCCACAGAGAATTCACATCTTTAAGCCTCAAAGCATGAACTATCTCAATTTCTACTTATAAAGAACAAAGCATTCACCACATAGCAGGTCACATGGGTGCTCTGGTTATTATTTTATCTAAGTCTGCACATTTATAAAGCATATTTTCTTATTCTGAAAGGGAGGGTTTCAGGAAGCAGGGAAGATTCAGAGCACATTTTAAATATCTAGAATAAATTAGTTAATTATTTTTCTCTATGACGAATGCTTGGCTTTTGCATTCCTCCAACCTGGGCTTCATAGATAACATTGTGGCTGGTGTTCCAAGCCAGGCAGTGACCATAAAGAAATGTTTCCAGTTACTCTGCATGGAATCTACAAAGTGCATATTTTTGCCTGTTAAGCACACACACACACCTATGAAAAATTCCTTCTCTCGTTACTATAAATTCTGTGGGGCCTGTGGTATTTTACCACAAAAAATAAAGAGTTGGCATAGGTAAATGGTCAGCACTGGGGTCCTCTGGGTCCCAGGGAAAATAGAACAATAGAAGGTCAGAAATTCAACTCTTGCACGCTCCTGGGGTCTGTCCCTATGGACCAATTAAAGAACACATTCAGATATTGGCAGTCCTTCTTATTTCAGAAACATGGGACCCATTACCAGGCTCCAAACAGTGCCATTTTATAGCTAAAATGATTTACAGCCAGTATTTTCATTGCACAGTACGTGTTCGCCTTTGTTAAGCAAAAGTACACGAAGAAGAACTGCTACCAGGGAGGAGGGAGACACGCAGGCAAGAAGATCTAACTCCCAAAGCCAATTGCAAATCAAGAAAAAGCAGCAGTCTTTGGACTTCAGCCCTTATTCTTCTGGAGTCAATGCCAAATGTGTATTTAGAGACACCGCAAAATATCACCCAATTTACAATTTGGTTTTTTGCCTTTGTTGAACGAGCAGTTGTGCTATAGGCTTTATTGAATAATAAACCTAATTCAGTTACTAAATGACAAAAAGAAAACCTATCAGTCAATCTGTTTTGCATCATGATAAACCAAGACAAATTAACTAGCAGAGAGAGACCCTTTTTCATTGTTTAATGTGTAACTATTAAAAATGTTGGAAATGAAGAATGGGAAATGGCTCTCGAAATTTAATACAGTTATCAATGGAGCATTAAGCTTTGTCCCAAGCTATCTCAGGGTACATTTCCTAGAGGCCTTTTCAGCCTCACTGATATAACTGCCTAGAATATAAACAAGAGCACTCATCCCTGACCTATGTACACAGCCTTCCTACCCTCCTCCCCTCCCTCCTCCTCTTCTCCCTCATCTCCCTCCTCTTCTTGTTTCTCTCCATCCTCTTCCTCCTCTTCTTCCTCCCCTCCCTTCTCCTCTCCCTCCTCTTCTGCATCGTCCTTCCTCTCCTCTTCAATTTGCTTTTTCTTTGAGTGTATATGGATGATCATGTAGTTGCATGCACGCGCGTTGGAGTGTGTGTGTGTGTGTGTGTGTGTTGTGTTGTGTTGTTGTGGGGATCTGTATGCCCACAAGTGCAGAGTGTGTGGAAGTCAGAAGACAATTTCAGTACTAGTTCTTAGGTTCTGTCCACAGAGTCTCCTACAAGCATGAGGCCAGGCTGGCCAGCCAGTGAGCCCAGGGATCTGCCTGTCTCTGCCTCTCCAGCACTGGGGTCACATGTGTACACCCTCAAGCCTTTAGATGGGTTTCGTGGGATGATTCATGATTCATGATTCACAGCAAGTACCTTCCCTATGAGATCCCTTCCCTGTCTGGCCTGCAGTTTTCCCGTCACAGTTCTTTTTCAATATAGAAGAAATGGTAAAAGATTTAAAAAAGAAACTAGCTTAGATTCAGAGTGTTAAAAACTAATTATTTAAACCACTATGTTCAGTTGTTTTCTGTGAGGAAGAAGACTTATCCATCAAAGGTTTATTGTTTTGTTTTTCTGCATTTTTGGTTATCACCATTAAGAAGAGGATATATTAGTGTCTAGCAGGCTAAAGTCATGGGTTTGGCTAAATGCTCCACAAGCAAAGGATTATCAGGTCAAAATGTCAACAGACTGGAGTTTGAGCAATCGTGCTTTATAGATTTCCATGAATTAATTATCAGATTCATCTAAAAGTTCAGCTAACTGAAAGCAGGTTTCAGGGAGGTTGTATCTGTCTGAGCAAGGTGCCTAGGGTGCAGAGGGATAAATAAGAGGCCAGGGCGTCCTCTCAGGGGAGAGGAAAATCTGAAAGAGTAGTTCCTAGAGCTAATCGTGGACCTTTCCTGCATGTCTAATGGGCTTAAACACCAATTACCTACAGAGGCTCTACTAATAATCAGTTTTATTATGTTGTCTTGTCCTAAAAGAAAATTTGCTTTAAACCCTCTTCCAATTCATGCTAAAATTCACCATTAAATGTTTTTGTATAAAAGAATGCTCATTAAACTTCTTGCTCACTTTTGAAACATTTGCTACCAAAAACTTTGAACTTGATATTTAGGACACAAACACACACACATACACACACACACACACACACACACACACACACACACACTCACACACACACAATAAGCCTTGTCTATAACAATTTTCATATATTATATTTTATTTGCAATTTTATATTACTCACTGAAAATTACATTTGTGTTGTTTTTGTTTTGAAACAAAAGACATACTCACCAACTTAATGGCAATTCACACAATCTAGAGTCCTGACACCCTTTACATCTTTAAAAGTGTCTATGCTAATCGCAGCTACTCAGATCAGCATTTCTTATTTCCTCACACATAGCCCCTAAATGTCAAATGAGATAACAATATTGTACTAAAAATGAGTAACAGTGAGACCATCAGCTTGGCATTATTTCAGCTGATGCTATATGATTTATTCTCCAAAACAGGATTATAAGTCTGCTTCCATTGAATATGTGATATATGCAAAGTTCTTGTCAATTTTGAATGCCTAGTTTTAATGTCATAGCCCAGAGTAAGTCCCAGATCTGTGTCGAAGTTCATATGTTCAAACCTTGCTAGGGGCCTTGTAGTACTGAACTTTACTTCTGGGTTATACAGAATTAATCTGGAACTTATTATAGCATCCTAGAACCCTTTGTCTGGGTCTGTTTCTACTTTTATAACAACCCCTAAACCTGTAGTTCATTTTTTAGAAAAACAGAAATTTTTTCTTACTGTACTCAAGGCTGGGGAGTGCCAAAATGTGTTCCTGGCAGATTCAGCATCTAGTGAGGGGTAATTCCACAGATGGCATCCCTCAAGGCATTTACACATGATAGAAAGGTGAGCTGAAAGAATCCCAAGTCCTCCTGTGGCAGAAGAAAATGGAGGGCATCAGAGATGACAAGCCCTTTGAATCTTTTATAAAGGTGATCAGCCTGCTCAGGAGGTTCCCACCCCATTATAGCTTGATCTCCTTCCAAAAGGCCATCTCTACCACCTTGGCAACTAAAGTTTCAACATATGGATCTGAGAGAACACTTTAGAAGGCTAAACTCTAATTCTAAACTCATTTCCTAAACTTATTTGTCCCAAATTCACTTTCTCCCCCTGAGCATTCTTGATGATTAGTGTTCCCCAAGACCTCTTGAGAAAAACAAACCACATTCAACATCTGGAAGACCTCCGTCAGAAAGACACCTAGAGAGTGCCTGATACCCACTAGCTGTTGAATAAATGATGTGGACCTTTGAGCACAGGATTAACCTTAGAGAAAAACCACGTATCTCAAAAGTGGAAACACAAGTTTTAGGCTTTAGAGAATCCCTTTCACAATTTAAGCCAAGAAAAATTTGTCCCTGGACATCTGGAAAATATTAAAAACCATGTGAGCCACGTTCTTTCCTCTGAGAACAAAAATCCATGAAAATAAATTGCCAAAGGAGACTTGGTGACTTACAAAGCATGTCGGTCTCCTGTCATCACTGGTTCCCAAAGACCAAAAATGAAGTGTTACTGGTGAATGGATCTCTACATCTCCATAACAACTTTCATGCTTTTCAAACTTAACTCTGTTCCTTACTTTTAGAGTGGATATTTAATTAGGAACACAATCTGGGAACATCTGAGTCTGGGGAGAAAGGCGAAGCCATGCTAAAAGCCTTGCATCCTGTAGGTCATATATGTTCTAGGGAAGCCAAGGGGTGCAACCACAAAATAAAAACAGATGTGAGTTTGATATAATTGCAGCCATCCCTTCCAACATGAACAGCACATTCAAATTCACATTTTCTTTCCACTTGGAATCAGTTACATCACTGAATTCTCACAAATAAATAAAAAAAATTGAGCAGCACTTGCCAGAGAGAATTACACCATGAAACTCCCACATGAATTTTGAAAATCCATTTGCATTTGAATGATGCAAATTGTGATTTAGTATAATAGTGTTCATGTTAAGACGAAATTATGTGAAAAAACTAAATTCCAGTCAAATCTACTCATAGTCCTAATCCTGGTGTGCTAACTTGGATCTCTGCATCCCATGAGGAGTGATGCTCAACAGAATAACATAGGTAACGATACTGACCCTGCCACACCCATGGGTTTCGTAAGCAAATCAAATGCAGCTAACACATTTGGTTATTTGGTTTATTTTCTATTAATACAATCTCAAGTACAAAGGCTACTACTATCCAAGGGTTGTTTGGTGTGAATATATGGCATTCTGGAGACATAATATAAATGGGTTGTACTAATACACATACATGTTCAGATTATGAATATGCATGATAATAAATCTGCATTATAAAAAGTCATAAATTTGGTAGGAAATATTCACCATTTGGCAATCTAACTATAAATGATTGTGAACACGTTTCCATATGTTCAGATACAAATGGTGTAAAAATACAAGCAATCAATGTTGTTCAGTCATGTTTTAAAATGTTTAATTAATTTAATTTCTAAGAATGAATAACACCATTCAGGAAGGAGGGGCTAAGATATGTCAATCTGGGATGAATGTGTTAATCTTTCTTAATTTCCTCCTCATCTTTCACAGACATCTATAACAGACAGGTTTTTCAAAAATATAATAATTTGTATGTTTTATTTAATTTAATTTTACATATATGTTTCTTTTTCTGTGTATTTGTCTGTTCACCGTGTGCATGCCTGTTGCTCACAGAGGCTGAAAAAGGGCCCTAGATCTTCTAGAACTGGAGTCACAGATAATTGTGAGAGACCATATGACTTACAAAGCATGTCAGTCTGGAACTGACCCAGGATCCTCTAGAAGTGTGGCCAGTTCACTTAACCGCTGAGCCATCTATCTATCCCTAAATGTATTTTCTTTAATAACACAAATGCAATAATCTTTTCTGACTTTCTTTTAATTTTTGAGATTGTAATATAATTACATCATTTCCCTTTCCTTTTCTTCCCTCCTACATACCACTCCTGGTCTCTTAAATTCATAGCTTTTTATTTATTGTTATGTACATACACACACATACGTGTAATATGTATATATGCATATATTCCTAAATAAGTACTACCGTCTGTTTATATGTTACTTGTACATATATGTTTTCAGCTTCCAGTTTGGTATTGGAATACCTAATGGTGTGCTGGGGTAGACTGTTTCTCTCACTCTCAGCATTCCCTATAGATTTGTCTAGGGTGGAGGCTTTCTGGGATGTCTACATTCCATATTAGCATATCCATAAGTGTTCTCATTTGGCCAGTCATGTTGGGGAGACTTTATAAATACAGCTTCTGAAGTTCCAGGAGATACACTCTCACTGAAAGCCCCCTGTCCCCTTGGCTCCTTCAATCTTTCTGCAACCTTTTCCACATTGACCTCTGAGCCTTAGGTCAGGAGTTGTATTGACAGTGTGTCCACTGGGAATTGGTTCTATAATTCTGCTTTTTAATTGTTTGTGGTTTTTTATAACAAATGTCCACCCTCCTTTGGAAGCTTACATGGTGTCCCCTGGTACCAGGAAAGCTAGTCCATAGGGAGGAGACTTTCAGTTCAGATCCAGCTCATAGATTCTGAGCCCTGAGTCTGAAGAGCATGCTGTCCTCAGCAATGAGGACTTACTTTCCACCTCTGAAGTACAACCAAAGGCAACAACAACAGCCTATCATGCTTTGAGAGTCTCTTGGACAACCCTGACTTGCAATTCAAAAGAGGGCTTTGCATTCCTGGTCGTGAAATTGTTTAGTTAACTAATTGTTAGTCAGAGTTATTGTTAGATGATCTTGAAAAGAACATTGTCAGTCCAGATGGGAAATTTTCACTTAGACTATATATGTGTGTATTTATACACCTAGTTACATGGATTGGGTTTATTTTTAGGTACACAACTATATTCTTATTAGCAGAAGTTTGAGTGAAATAAAAAAAAGCAATAGTCAGAAATAAAGACTTGAAGCTTCACAAAACACATCCACACAACTCATCAGCTCTGTGCCCATAGCTGATGATAGACATATGGAAGAAACTACATGAGATGAAAAGATTTAAAATGTCTCATAAACATATTTGTCTACCTAAATAAAATGTTTTTTCAGACATTCACACTTGGGTAAAATCAAAGGGATATGTCTCAAGATCTTTTTGAGCTTTTAAAAGAAGAAGAGGAGGAGGAAGAAGAAGCAGCAGCTAATCTTTTGTCCCCATCGTTATTAATAAAACTGTGGTGGCTGCCAGCCCACGTGAATGACTGGAGTCTCTAGTAGGGATAAATGCATAGGAAGAAAAAGTTGGGACAGGATTGTATTTAATGAATGAGGGGGGAAAACAGCACGCTTTCATAAGGCCAGATAACTTTTATATCATGTAAACTGTCTCTTTCATGAGTAGGTTCACAGTGGAGAGGGAAATGGATCTGGTTAGTCTTTAGTCACTTTTATGGAATAAGATAAAGCAGAGCAAGTCAATAATATATTCTTTGGCTCTCTAAGTATCTTGGTTAATATTGTATTGCACACACACACACACACACACACACACATGCTTAACTGGAGGCTTTTTTATAATTTCACACAGTTTATTATTATCACAGCACAGAGCATGGTAGCCAGCCAGCAGCATGATGCTGGAAAAGTAACTGAGAGCTCACATCTGTTCAGCAAGTTATAAACAGAGACAGACAGACAGACAGACTAGGCCTGGTGTAGGCTTTTGAAAGTCAAATCCCATCCTCAGTGACACACGCCTCCAAAGCCACAACTCCTAATCATTCCAAAACATTTAGTTCTGCTAATGGGGCACCAAGCATTCAAGCATATGAGCCTATGGGGTTATTGCCATTCAAGCCACCACAAAAAGTAAATCCTTCTTTTCTTGACTCTATAATTTTCAATAGACAGACACCAAGACACAACTTAAGAATAAGAATGCCTTCAGAAGTTCCCAAATAAAATACTTCAGGTATATTAATTTGACCAAATTTACTCAGAAAAACAGTACCTACAGAGTTGTACCTGTCAGCAGGGGATGGTAAGCAAACTTTCAGCATTTTCTCACTTACTTTTGCAGGAGTGTGTGGGTACTAGAGGAAAGCATGGGTGTCTTCTTCAACCACTCTTCTCTATTTTTTTGAGCATGGTCTCCCTGAATATGGACCTCAATGATTCAGCTAGACTGGTTGACCAGAAACAGGCCCAGGAACCTCCTCTAGCTTGTTTCCCAAGTATACATTGTGGGTCTGAGAGCCCGAGCTGATGTCTTCAAACTTCTCCAGCCAGCACTTTCTTGAGTTATCCCCAGCCCTGATCTATTTTGTTTTTTCTAAAATCCAAAAGATATTCTCATCTACAGTAAAATAAAATTAAACAGAAATCTCCTTTAATTTTTAAATTTATCTTTGAAGAGTCTTCAGCCCCAAAATTAAAGAACAAAATACTAAGTTGCAAGAACCAGATTACTGTAGGTCTCTGGCCCGGTGTGGCTTCCACCAGGGCAATGAGCTACCATGACTTCTAGACTGTAGAAGTACTGTTCCTTTATGACTGTGAGTCTGTTTGTGAAGCATTCTGCATTCTTCTCTGCATTTAAAAGCAGAAGTGGTTTGATTTAAAGTTGCCCTTTTTTTCTGTCAGCCTCTCCTGCCTGGAGACTTATCAAAATGCTGGTAGGAATCTACAAGTCCACTCTTCAGTGTTGCCAATAGCCCCTAAGGACATTCATTTTTACTCTGTCTAGGTTAAGACAGTTGTTTCCAAATGGGTATATAAGCAAAAATTATTTGACTTGAATTTATATGTTTATGTGAAAAACAAAACACAAAATTTATGGTCATATCATAGTCCTGGGAGAGAGACAGTATAGGTATGTTCAATGGTCAAGTCACTGTCCTGTTTGACAATATACGTATGATAATTTGGATCAAAATTATATAAAAATATAATTTATAGATTCTGTTTCTTAAAACAAAAAGTAAGTTGACATGTTTTTATTCTAGCTTCTGCCATTAAATGAGCATGTATAGCCTGTCTAAGAACTTGGTGACTATTTCATGACCAATAGAAAACAATTTTTTAAAGATTTATTTATTATGTATACAGTATACAGAAGAGGGTACCAGATGTCGTCTTAGATGGTTGTGAGCCACCATGTGGTTACTGGGAATTGAACTCACAACCTCTCTGTTCAGTCAGTGCTCTTAACCACTGAGCCATCTCTCCAGCTCAACTTTTAAAAATGGAATTGAAAAAAATAGGAAAAGACATTCTTAAACATGATACTAGACCATTGGTCCCTTACCTAAATGTCACAATCAGGTGAGGACAATCTTTCTATGATGAATAAAAAAAAAAAATAAAAAGACTTTTAAGTAAAAACAGAAGCATCCTTGGTAGATATGCTAACAAAAGATTATCTTACGAGATGCTAATAAGATAGAAGAGGAAATGATAAAAAAAAAAAAAAAAACATTTCTTGAGGGTGCACCAAAGAGATAACAATGTAATATAATCCAAGAAATTTATGTTTCCTTTATAAAAATGCCTGTATATTTTGGGGTGGTTTTTTTGGTATTTATAGATCATATTTTAGAGACCACAAAACAGCACTAATTGAGGACACTTTCACTTCACCCCTTTAACAAGACCTATAATTCACTGGTTAAAGATTCATCTCTATTTCAGCTCTTGGCTTAAGGGCCCTAATATCATATATGTCAACCCAGGGCTATGTAGCACATTAACTGAAAATGTCAAAAGTGTAATTCTTCATTACAACAGAAATAGGATTATAAAAATTAGATCTTTCAATTACAAATGACATTTACCACTCTAATCAAGGTTAGTCTTATATTCAGCTAGGGTCAGAGGTTGGTTGAGAATGATAGATCCACCAGAATAACTCTGGCATAGGTCATACAGTGAAGTAAGTGTTGCCTATATCTTTAGGAAACATTTCTGTTTTCCTATTCTGGGGTAGCTGTAATAATAGCAACATTTTATAGTGGGTTTTCAGTGTCCAGATAAAGGATTCAGCTCCTGGTAGTTGAAATAAAGGTCTTCTTAAACAAGAATACTAGTCAGACATCATGTATTTGGACCTTGGCTGTTGCACACATGACTTAAACTTATTAAACACCAGTTTTCTCAATTACAAGATGGATAAATACTATCTAGACACTAGGTTATTGTGTACAAGATTAGAAAAATGACACCATAAAAATAACAAATTTCTCCAATATCATGAATAGCTGAGACGTATTAGAATATGACTCAGTTTCTTTAATTCCTAATTGTCTAACTCCTCAAACTGACCATGAAGTTAAAGTATAACCTCTAAGATGATACACAGACAGTGAAGTGCCATAAGCATAAACAGTAACTTGGAAAAAAATAATCTGCACACTCATAAAGCTAAATCAGAAGGATGGAAAGTTCAAGCCCAGCCTGCAATGTAACATAAGATCATCCATAAATAAGTAGAAAATAGATAGATAGATAGATAGATAGATAGATAGATAGATAGATAGATGATAGATAAAATGTTATGCTACAATCTCACATGTTTATGAAATTTTAGTTATGTCAGATTTTTTTATCTGGACATCAAGGGAGGTAATATTTTCTAACAGTATTTGATGCATTGTGAAACTTTCAAAAGTATCTCACAAAAATGAAACAATAATTTAATTTTAAATAAACCTACATAATCTAACATTTTATTATAGAGATGGAGTTACATTACAAGGGGATTGAGATGACTGATCCTGATGCTCTGTCATAGGCTAGACAAGAACAGGTAGGAAATTAAAGTGACCAGGAGCTACCCTCTGGCATATATTGAGTTAACATTCAATGCATATTTTTAATTGGATTGAGTTTAGTTTAATTGAATTGAATTGTGCTGTCTCTGTGATCTTTATTCATAACTCAGGAGTATTTGACTCTTGCCTGCATTCTCCAGAGTGTTCAACATCTTACAATGTTTTATGTAATATGCATAGATCAGACATATCAACTCAAGAAAAATAAAAGCATTGTGCATTAAATGACATATAGATTACTTTCAATGTTTTTTGCTTAATATATAAGGTAGTAAAAGTTGTCTGAGAGATAAAATACTACTCAACACCTATGTAGATTTAATGCAGATATCCCAACTTCACTCTAGATCCCAGAAACAAGCTCATTGTGATTTTCTTTGTAAGAAGGTTGCTAGAATCAAAATTTGATGATGCAGAAGGTAAGATAACCTCAAGGCTACTCAACTTTTAGTCTGCCTCAAAGAAGTATGTGGGTTACAGCTGGTCTTCCTTCTGAAAAACAGAGCTGTTTCTGCATAGTGCCCTCTAAGGGATTTTCTTATTCCCACTTCCTCATCTGATTGCTGATTCTACAGTTGCTTTTCTAAGCCATCAAAAGCTCTGTCCTGCCACTGTCTGATTCTCTTTATTCCCCTCCATGTTCAGTCTATGCTTTGTAGTCCATTGCCTTGACAGCTCTTGCCAGTTTTTTGCCCTGAATTTTTTTTTCTACTAGAGGAACCCCAGCTCATCAATCTACCTTCTGGGCCTAAACATGGGACAACAGGGGGAATGGAGTTTGAACAAGGGAATACATGGATAAAAAATGAGACTTTATTCATGACTTTAAAAAGATGACTTGAATATGTATTTAACATATTACTGGAAATTCTAGTTGGAGAAACACATAAGAATAAGTATCATGAAAATTTAAAAAGAGAGAAATAAAATGACCTTTACTGAGAGATGTTCTAATGAATGTAGAAATCCTAAATATTCCCAGAAAAAATGTCAGAATTAATAAATCAATTTATTAACACACAAGCATGAAATGCTATCCTATACACTAACAATTTAACAACCCCAAGTGGAAAATAAAACAATTGCATTTAGAATAGAATGTGCTGGGATTAATGTATTCAATAATAAATATTTTAAACATTTTAATAAATGTGAAAAAAACGACTATGCATGCTTTGTGTATTACTATTCCTAGCACAAAACATACTGACTTTTACTTAATAAATTTTCAAAAGTACTGATTTTTAATAAAAAATAATAGTTATTCAATTTATCAGTATTCTAGAAATATACCAAACACATACATATTTTTGGAACAGACTCTTTGTATTTGTAAAAAAAAAAATTCTATATTTATTCTTAAATATCTATATTATTCCTACTGTGTTCCTAGAATAGTCAAATAGACCATAATGTCACCAAGACTTCATTGTCTGAATTTATATATAATAATTTATTTCATTCTTATGTGAGCATTTTGAGGCCCATATTATTATCACTTTTACTATTAAAATACCTGAGATGTACATGATTAGGTAAACTAACAAAAGTCATCATATAAGCTACAATCTCAAAAGGATATGCTCTTTTAGAATATATTTTGATTCTTTTTTAAAATTATGTATTTGGAGGATGGATGTATGGATATGAATGCAGTGTCTGTGGAGTTCAGTAGACAACATTAGATAGCCTGCAGCTGGAATTTCAGGAGATAATAAGCCATCCAATAAGAGCAATTGCAATTGAACTTGGATCCTCCTCAAATCAGTAAGTGTTCTTAACCTGCCAAGTCATTTCTCCTTGTGCTCTTGGCCTTGTTTCTCTCTGGCCTTTCATCATGGTTTATGTACTATTTGTATTAGACATAGTATATTGGGTTATATAAAGGAATTACAATATGGGAACTCTGTTCCTTAGTTTACATTGAGAGCTAAGACAGAGGTCCCCCAAGCCCTTGCATCTGGAAAGAAGAAAAGCTAGGATTTGAATCAAGGCTCCAGAACTTGGCTTTCACCTCTGCATTGTCTGCTGCTCCACACAAGGATAACCCTCTCTGTGTGCTCTGCACCCTAATTCATCCTGCATTCTCAAAAATCTCTTCTACATCCTCAGCATGAACCAGTAGTAACAATAGGCATGAGGCACAGAGGTTCCCATCTCAAAAAGGAAGCCCATTTCTTCCAGGTTAATTTTCATAATCTCTCTCAGAGTCTATGGTTAGACCCATGTCTAGTTTTCTTACCTAAGGATTAGTGCAGTGACTGGCATACAGCAGATATATAATAATTACTATGGATTGGGTAGATGATTAGAAATGGCCTCAAGAAAAGGAATAAAGTGGAGTCTGGCCATATAATTCAAGTTAGTTTTCCCAGAAACTAACATTAGACACATGAATTTATTTACAAACTTTTAAAACTAATTTCCATTTTGAAAATGATGGAACAGCACCGGGTGCTGTCTGCTGAGTGAGTCCCAGCGCACTCTGTAGCAGGCACAGATAAAGTCTGCCTGTCACCACACCCCCAGCTGCTGCAGAGGGAATTTGCACTGCTACCCACCTCCACCTCCAACTGAGCAAACAGATAACAACAGGGGTCCCTGAAGGACAGACTCAGACCCTGCCCAGAGGTGAGGAGGGATCACCAGGCCCAAGCACCTATAGCCCAGCCAGGGAGGGAGAGTTGAGCTCCCATCAGTTCCGGTTCTGATTCCAGGTCTGGGTGCTGTCTGCAGAGTGAGTCCCAGTCCCTTGTAACATATTGGACCACCAGGGCCTAAAGTTAGAGTTCAACAACATCAAAACCCACAGAAAGCCTACCAACTCATGGAAACTAAACATCACTCAGCTGAACCATCTCTGGGTCAAGGAAGAAATTAAGAAAGAAATCAAAGTCTTCCTAGAATTTAATGAAAATGAATCCACAATTTACCCAAATTTGTGGGACACAATGAAAACTTGTGGGACAAAATGAAAGCAGTTTTAAGAGGAAAATTCATAGTGCTAGATGCCTATATGAAAAACCTAGAGAAATCCCACACTAGAACCTAACAGCTCAGCTGAAAGCCTTGGAATAATTAGAAGCGAACTCACCTGGAAGGAGTAGACAGCAGGAAATAATCAAACTTAGAGCTGAAATCAATACAATTGAAACAAAAAGAACAATACAAAGAATCAACGAATCTAAGAGTTGGTTCTTTGAGAAAGTTAACAAGATAGATAAGCCCTTAGCCAAACTAATCAAAAAGCAGAGAGAGAATGTTCAAATCAACAAAATCAGAAATGAAAAGGGGGACATAACAACAGAACCCCAGGAAATACAGAGAATTATCAGAACATATTTAGAAAATCTGTATTCCACAAAAATGGAAAACCTAGAAGAAATGGACAGCTTTCTGGACAGGTACCATCTACCAAAATTAAATGAAGATCAGATTAATTATCTAAACAGGCCTATAACCCTTAAGGAAATTGAAGCTATCATTAAAAACCTCCCCAAAAATAAAAGCCCTGGTCCAGATGGTTTCAGTGCCGAATTCTACCAGACATTCAAAGAAGAATTACTACCGTTACTCCTCAAACTATTTCACACAGTAGAAACTGAAGGAATATTGCCAAATTCCTTTTATGAGGCCACAATTACCCTAATACCCAAGCCACTTAAAACACAGCAAAGAAGGAGAATTACAGACCAATTTCCCTCATGAATATTGATGCAAAAATCCTCAACAAAATTTTGGCAAACTGTATACAACAATGTGTAAAAGATATCATCCACCACGACCAAGTAGGCTTCATCCCAGAAATGCAGGGCTGGTTTAACATACGAAAAACTGTAAATGTTATCCATCATATAAGCAAACTAAAGGAACAAAACCATATGATCATATCCTTAGATGCTGAAAAAGCCTTTGACACAATCCAACACTCCTTTATGATTAAAGCCCTGGAGAGATCAGGAATACAGGGAGAATACCTAAATATAATAAAGGCGATTTACAAGAAGCCGACAGCCAGTATCAAAATTAATGGAGAAAAACTCAAAGCAATCCCACTAAAATCAGGAACCAGACAAGGATGTCCTCTCTCCCCTTATCTATTCAATATAGTTCTCGAAGTTTTAGCTAAAGCAATAAGGGAACGAAAAGAGATTAAGGGGATACAAATTGGAAAAGAAGAAGTGAAGCTATCTCTATTTGCAGATGATATGATTGTATACATAAGTGACCCACAAAATTCTTCCAAGGAACTACTACAGATGATAAACACCTTCAGCAGTGTAGCAGGATACAAGATAAACTCAAAGAAATCAGTAGCCCTTCTATACACTAAAGATAGAAGAGCTGAAAAAGAAATAAGGGAAACATTACCCTTCATAATAGCTGCAAATAATATTAAGTACCTTGGAGTAACTATAACCAATGAAGTAACAGACCTATTTGACAAAAATTTTAAATCATTGAAGAAAGAAATTGAAGAGGATATCAGAAAATGGAAAGCTCTCCCATGTTCCTGGATTGGTAGGATCAACATAGTAAAAATGGCAATTCTACCAAAGGCAATCTACAGATTCAATGCACTGCCTATCAAAATCCCAACAAAATATTTTTTGGACCTTGAAA